>BMAO01007836.1:0-16539 GCA_019973975.1 Trichonephila clavata
CCATAATAGAAATTTGCGAGCAGTCTGTAGCAAAACTATACAGCGGATTTGCGTGCAAATTGGATAAAGGCAGAAAAAACGATGGGATTTTTATCGAGGGAAAAAAACAATGATTTTTAAAAACCACACGTAGGTGGCGTACCATAGCTTTATTGAAAAAATATAAAAGCATGCTCGATGTGCTGTCCACCATTGTCTGCTACCATCTGGAAGCGTAAAATTGCATTTTCGACTGTTGAAAGTAGCATGAACTGGGGAATGTTACGCACATGGCATTCTATGTTTTCTGGATGTGATGGGATCACGGTAGACCACGGCCTTGAGATATCCCCAGAGCTAAAAGTCGCAAGGATTCAAGTCAAAGGATCTAGGAGGTTAAGCTGTAGAAAAGTGCCGGTTGACGATTCTGTCGACACCGAAATCGTGGCGAATCCCTTGTTTCACACAACGGGCGATAAGTGGAGAAGCATCATCTTGCATAAACACTGTGGTTGTAACACATCGTCTTTCCTTAAGACCTGAAATAATGGATTGCTCCTACAATGAAACGTATCGTTGACCGGTGACGGTGCATGTCACAAGCCCTGCAGCGCTGTGCTTTTCGAAAAAAATGGACCCACAGTGAAGGTTGCAGCAATGCAGCACCAAACCTTTACATGCGAAGAGTGTAAAGGAATTTGTAAGAATTGTGATGTGGGTTTGTACCAGCCCAAATATGGCTATTGTACGTGTTAACCACACTTTCCAGGGAAAAGTAGACCCCATCGGTCCACAAATTGGTCCATGGACATTCATTCTGGTGCTCAACTCGTGCAAGAAACAGCAACGTAAAAGTTTATCCCAGATCGTCTGGTAAAAGCTGCTGCAATAGCGGCAGTTTATAGGATAGTAGCGTAAGATCTTTCAAAGAATCTTATGACCGTGGAACGAGGTTGCTTAAACGCTACTGCGATGCGCTAAACACTAGTGCTGCCGATGATTTGCGATTTGTCACTTGCAGTGCTTCATCATTCACTACCTGTGCTGCAACACATTGTGATGGTTGGTCTGTCCCAAACATCAGTGTACGAGAGTTTGAAGAAATATTAACCATAGTCAAAACAAACACAATTTATTTACAACAACCTATCAAATTTGAGCAACCCAAGATTAGGAAATTTACCACTTAATCAATAGGGGAGCAAGAGGATATAAGTGAATTTAGTTATAAATTTAATAGCTTACTTTAGGAATGTCTTATCCGTACACATTACAATAATTGAAGTTACGTTCTAAGTTAAACTACTTCAAGCCAATTCTAATCCGAATTACTATCTAATTAACAAATCGTGAATCTTAAATACTCAGCAGATAATCTACTGAACACTTTTGTCTAGCTTTCTGTTACCTTACGTTAAACCTCACTGCAATCATTTAGCTTCTACTCTCTTTCACTTCGAAACCAAAAGTTAGTGCTGAAACACACGACGTAATTTACACGACTGCGTCTTCTTCGGGAGAAAGTTTTCAATTGAATAATATTTAAAAAAAGACTTTCACCAAGAGGACTATAGGAGGTACGCGGATAGACCCGTTACAACACTTTCTTCCCCTTCCTGGGTGAATCCCCAATATGCCCGTTGCTTTAAATTTTCTAATCATGTTTGTTAGGCATTGAGTGGACATTTTCGTAACCACTTCTAAGACCGAAATTTCCGCAAAGCTTCGGTAGCATAGTCTCCATTTTGGTCAAATAATTTTACCATTAAAGCACGTCCCTGGAGGGTCAACGTCATCTTCCTTGACTTCGAAACGAGTAGGACTACGGTTCGCCTCTTCCATCTTTTATACCCTGCGGGCTGCTGCACGCACACAGGATTATTATGGTTACCACATTTACATATGCCAATAGTTTACATTGCACAAAGCCATCTAATGGTGATTTTTTAAACTCATTGTTGTCCCCCCCCCATGAAATTTCTATCATTTCATTAACTTTCATGTAATTCCGCTGTTTAGTTTTTACAACAAACTGCACGCAAATTTCAAGTTTAATTATGAACACCCGGTATATACTGTCGTTCGTCGTCATTTCTTATGCCACCTGATCTCGACTGCATCAGATTCAGGCCCACGAAATTCATCATGACAAGGGGCTAGTTGTACGTATGTCGTTGGCCGTAGCCTTGAGCACCATCCAGGTGACAGTATGATTTAGCTCCATTCCACACCAATTTTGAGAAAGAACACCCTGGGGGAGGGTCAGGGGCCTCCCATCTCTCTTCCCCTTCCACCAACCTCATGAGAGGACTCGCAGCTCGACGGCTATTTAAAGTAGCAAGGCCGCAAAGACACTATACATTGACAAACATCCATGCCTTCTCCGTGATTCAAACCCAAGCCATACGACACCGCAGTCAGCGTCGCTAACCACTATACCGGATGGGCGACTCCGGTATATACTAAACATGCAATATGATTTCAACACAAATTTTGAAATGTGGTTAGGGGACACGTCTAAAACAGTAGGCCTCTTTAAAAAAATTAGTTCTTATCTCTATATGTGTATTGGAAGTTTCAAAAAGAAAAATTTTAATAAATTGCTCATTATATCATCATCAGTCTCCGAAACAAATACACGGCAGTAGATAGCAAGTAAATATCCTTCATTTTAATATATTATTAAAATATTGACTTCTAAAACATGTTTTACTGCAATATGGCTTTACTTGGGGAGGGATGGGAGTTGGTTAACATTGTTATGTTATGTGTAAAATGTAAAGCTGAATAGATTACTTCATAACGTCTGTGACAAGCAACATACTTGACTTTCTGTAACATTTTAGATTCATGTAGTCAGTTTAATTTAATGAATAAACTCTCAAATGGTTTTATTCTACAACAACAATTCATTACAAGGTACTTTTTACAAACTTTTGTTCCAATAGTAATTTTCAAACAGCTAATGGACTGTATAGTTTCGATAACAGTCAAATAGTTAAAGGCAGTTGACGCAAACTATCCCATTTCTCATAGCACACCAGATGGTACTAGTTACACTTCCCTATCACTCCATCTTTCTGTTGTATGTGAAAGTGTGAAACATCCTTTGATAAACAAATACACATCTAAACTTTTTTGCTATCGGAAAAATGAAGGCGAAAAATAGTTCGGCCGCTTTCAATCCGATCCATGAAAAACGCATTAAGAGGACTGGAGGCTTCGGCAGGAAAGCCCAGTAGCAGGTGGTGCCAGAAAAGGAAACGGTGTATTTATCATAAAATCCACTTTTGAATTCGTCGCTATAGAAACTGGCGGTGTGAGATATCGAAAGGCATAGCTATGAAATTCAAAATTTCTCGACGAAGAACTGAGATTGGGGTGCGGAAAAACAAAAATCGATGTGAACGGGCTTCCCATAGTTTGCCTACAATTAATATAATCTTATTTTTGTTTTTAGAATTTAAATTGGCATTTTTTTTTAAATTTGATTTATATGTTTTTTAAAGGCTTTGGTGGAGAATAATAATATTCTGGTACTTATGTATATTGTCTTGTCGACAGTTTTCAAAGATATTTGACCACGTTCGGAACCTCGATTTTGAAAGATCGTATAAATGATAACATTTGCTTTTTTGCTGTTTATAATGCTAGTTGAGTTTCAATATACGTATAAATTATTTTAAGAATATTATAATGCATTTTTTTCTAGCAAAAAGGAAGAAAGGTTGACAAATTCTCAAAGCAGTTTCTTCATATGAAAAAAAGGTTCTACAATAAAATTTTGCCCATAGTATTTTAATACTCTCTGGATTTTTGGAATTACATAATTCAGAAGTGAATTTATTTTAGCTTAATATATCTCAGTAGAGAAATTTTAATAAAAAAACACCGGTTATATATTCAATTGATTGTAATTCTGATAATAATGTGATTTTTTTTTTCAAAATTCCTAATTCCTGCTCTGTATATATAGGAAATATGTATATATGTCTTAGTTATATATAGGAAAAATATTATTATTATAGAAGCATTTTCTCAAAAAAAGAGAATGACTTTGTGACGGATTTGTACGATTTCTTCCACTAACTCCTTAGGGATTCCTTTAGGGCATGCATTCTCTCAACCAACTTTCACCGAGACAGGAAAACGTGATTATGCGAATTAAGTTTAAAATATATATTCTGTATTCGCGAGTTTTGGGAGTTACTTAAGTGAGATTTGAAGATTAGTAAAGTGAGAATTGAAGTTTACTGAAGGGAGGATAACTTGGATGTGAAGTGAATTAATGAGAAGCGAGCAATCCGGCTGTAGTACGTAAGCAGTGTAGGACGTGTGAAGTTGAAATCTCCAAGAAGGGCTCAAGCCAACTATTAGTGTTCAATGCCTCATCTAACGGATAAAGAATTGCAAGATTTCAGGTACTGTGCTTCAGATTTTAAGAGAAGTTAGGGAGTTAAATTGTTAGTGCGCGTCCGAGGTAAAAACGAACTTGTATAATTATCGTAGGAATATAATTGAATGATCATAATTATTATCACCACGCTACCTTGTCTCACCTTAGTCTTCTAAGTGTTCATAAAATTTATCTTAATTGGATTATTATTGTGTCTGTGTTGAATAATGTGACAAATAAACAATTTTAGTGAATCATGTCATCTGATCAATTTGTTTCCTCCCACACAACTAGAAGGAATAATATTTCCTTACAACTTGAAAATTTATCAACCTTTCTTTTCCATTTTTGATAAAAATTGCATTTAAATAACTTTTTGTGATGATATTTCTAAATCAATTTTATATGTATATTCTAATTCTAGTGACGCCAAATATCCAAAATATTATTCATTTATACACGTTTGAAAAATCACGGTTCCGAACGTTATCAGATATTAATCAAAGACCGTCGCTGTGAATGGCGTAATATTCACATAAAAATGCTCCAGTACACGCTCAACTCAATAACTTTGCTTATAAGTTGGGAAATTTGCCGCAAACTTTTTCTAAATCTTCACCATTTACTGAGCTAATGCGTAAATTCCATAAGTTTTCTTTGTCAGCGATATAATTTCTTATAAATTATCATTATTGTTAAAGTTATCGATGCCCCATTAATTTTTACTGGTAGCATATTCAAAGTTAAATGTTTATTTTTATAATTGTCTAAACAATCTAAAATAGTCAATTATAATTATCCTGAATTAAAATCCATCTTTTCAGGGAAGGGAACAATGGTAACGTGTTTTAAAATCGCGACCAAATGAAGGGAACGTGATGAGAGGAAGAGCATTTTACTAAAAATTATCTTCTGGTATAATGGAGCTATTTCGCACTCATCCCTAATCTTTCAGGCATCTCCAATAGGTGTATGCACTAAGTTGTTATGAACTTTTACAAAATTAAGTCTAGCGATGTGGAAAAGCATTTTAAAAATTTAGTAGAAGAAAGTATAATATCTCAAAGAAGTATCTGAATGAAGATTCCATGCGTAGAGCTAATTTTATTTTGCATCAAAATTTATCAACTTACCGAGAAATAAGAAATGTAAATAAAAACGACGGCAAGCAAGTTTTTCAGGATTTATTGGTACTGACGGATCAACTTTATTTTATTTTTTATCAACCTTATTGTAATAAGGAAAAATTAAATGTTTAAAAAATTTATGAGAAACTGTAGAAAAAAATTTCGAAAATGTCCTCGAGGAAACCAATTTTTAAATTGTGAAATATTCGAATTTATTTAATAAAAAAAATAATGACTAAATTTAAAACGGAAACAACCGAGCAACATTTAACTACCCAGCTATAGCCTCCGGTTAATAATTATTGACTTTAGTTCAAAATAATTTTAAAAACTTAAAATATAAATTAGAATTGATTTTTTCTTATCCGTTACTGAAAAATGAACTTTCATTCGAAGAAACAGAAATAACTCAGCACCCATTTGCTATTAGAAGCTAATTAATTCCTGCACAGAAGCAGGCCGTGATGGCCGAGTGGTCAAGATCACAGACTCGTGACTGACGTGTCATGAATGTGAGCCAAATACCGCTGAAGATTCGCTTTATAGAGGGGCCCACTGTACGCTAAATCTGTCAAGGCCCAAACGTCCTCCTGTTGTTGCGGTGTGGTAGTTAGGAGAGGGGAGTGCTATATCTAGTATCATTCTCGTCTCTTGACTATGGTTTAAAATTACTAGGTCCGTCTCTAATAGTCCTCTTAGGCTTTACAGTGCTATGCTAATATAACTATCACTCATCTTGGAGAAAAGCAATGTGCTTCTCATTTAAATAAAGATGGAGTTACTCATAGAAAAAAACTTTAAACAGAAAATCAATTGATTTCGTTGATTATATACAAAGAACACACAATAACTTTATATAAACCTGTGTGTGACAGTTGAAATACATAAGATATAACAGTATAAGCCACGGTAATTATTCCCAGCCCCCAGGGCAGCCAATGGGAGTCTATGCTCACGCTACCATCGACCAATCAGAGAGCAAGCTCTAAGCTTTCACCCATGCCAAAAAAATTTAATCTCTACAGCAGTCAGATGAAGAACCATTGCCACGCCTCCCGGATGCCATCGTCTATGCCGGTGATAGTTAACCTGGTCCGTATCGCCCACTTGTGGGCGGCTTACGAAAATTCTGATTTTGTATTTTTTAAATTTATCTTCCTAGATTTTTCCTTATTTTTTTTATTACTATTTTTACCAACACTTTGCATACTTTGTGGCGTTAATTTCTTCTCTTTTTTTTATTGCGAGCAGTAACAAGTATGTATTCAAATAAAAAAACCAAAAATTCGTTACTCGGGCAACAAAACAGACAAAAAACTCAACATTCTTTTTTTTACATGTATTCAAATAAGACCAACTCCTGTTACTCAGTCAAACAAACAGGCAAAAAACTAAATATTATGCACTTCAATCAACCACTGCAAGTTGTTCAGTCAATCATTGCAAGTGTCGAAGGGGTAAATCAAATAAATTTTTAAAATAAATAAACCTTGTGAAAAATGTCTCAAAAAAATATGTGCGTGGATATTCTGAAGAATATTTGAATATGGGTTTTATAGAAGCACCACATAACAAACAGCTTCCTATGTGTCTTTTATGCCAGAAATCTTTTTCCAATGAAGCAATGAAACCAAGTCGGTTAAGAGATCATCTTACTACAAAACATCCTGAATATGAAAATAAACCGAATGAATATTTTCAAGAACTGCGCAGAAAATTTATAAATCGTCCTACAATGAAGTCGCTACTTGAGAAGCAATGTTCTAAAAATAAAGACGGATTATTAGTGTCTTATCACATGGCGAAATTAATCGCAAAAACTGGAAAAAATTATGGAATTGGAGAATCATTGATAATACCGTGTATTAAAGAATTTATAGGTACGGTAATGCACCAGGAAACGGATATTTTAAAAACATTGCCGCTTAGTGATACCACGGTTAAAAAAAGAATTGAGGAAATGGCAAATGATGTCGGGAAAAAACTCGTAACAATTTTAAAAAAAAACTTCATTTTCCATACAACTGGACGAGTCTACTATTGTGGACAATAATGCTTTATTGATGATTTATGTGCGATACGCAGATGAAAATAATGAACTGCAAGAAGAAATGTTATATGCAGTGAATCTAATTACAGATACAACAGGATTATCCATATTTAATGCTGTGAAAACATATTTTGAAAAGAACAGTATACCGTTGAACAATATAACTGCATGCGCTACTGATGGAGCACCATCGATGATTGGATGTTACCGTGGATTTACTGTACACCTAAAAAAAGTAGTACCAAATGTTTTATGTATTCATTGCGTAATACACCGACAACATCTTGTAGCGAAGTCTTTAAGTGCAAGTTTGCACTCCTCATTAAATTTAATTATAAAAATTGTAAACAAGATTAAATGTAATGCTAAAAATGATAGAATATTTCGACAGATGTGCCAAAATAATGATGAACAATTCATTCGATTACTTTTACACACGGAAGTCCGGTGGCTTTCAAAAGGTGTGTGCCTAACACGTTTTGTAGCATTATATGCCAGCATAATACAATTCTTAGAGGAAAATGACGAAATTGATTTATGTCACGAATTGAAAATCGTGAAGAATGATGCTTTTTATCTGGCAGATATTTTTAAACGATTTGAAGATGTTAATTTGCAGCTTCAAGGCGCATTTAAAACACTTATTTGTTGCAAAAACACTGTATCGTTTTTTATAGAAAAACTGCATATTTTTCGTCGTAACCTTTTAAAAAAAGAATTTCATCAATTTCCAAATTTGTTCTCTATCAAAGAAGATATAACACCAGAAGAAATCGAAAGGTTTAGTGATCATATTAAACAACTTGCATTAGATATGAAAGTCAGATTTAACGACATTTTAAATTTGAAAATTTCTAATTGGATGTTAAATCCTTTTACTGTGGATGTAAATGAGGTTGATATTGTTTTCCAAGAGGAAATTTTAGAACTAAAATACGACGAAGAAAGCAAAAATTCGTTCAATAAGCATGGAATTGCTAAACTTTGACAAAATAAAAAAATGCCCAAGTTATACCCGAAAATGTGGGAAAACATGAAAAATATTTTAATTCCATTTCCAACATCATATTTGGTAGAATCCGGTTTTAGTGCCGTTAATAATATTATGAGTAAACAAAGAAATAGACTGAACATTACAGAACGGGGAGATCTTCGGTTATTTTTAACAAAAATTGAACCAGATATCAATGAAATAATTTCGAAGCATCAAGCTCAAGGCATTAATTGCATAACTTTTTTAATTTTCGTTTTTATGAATTTTCTTTTTTGTTTTTTTGTTCATTTCAAAATAAAATATGAATTTTGTGATAAATAACATTTCTTAAAATCTTTATTTTCTTTAAATAAATAAATATATTATTGGTGGGCAAAAATGAAATTTTCTGGTAAAATTGCCAAAAGTGGGCGGCAGACCAGAAAAGGTTAACTATCTCTGGTCTATGCCAATAGCCATGATTCCTGTTAAGCAGAAAGAAAAACCCCACCATCGCCATGCCCAACATCAAAGTCAACCAGGATATGGGACTGAGGACTGTTTCACAGTCCAGAGGCCCACATTTCAACACCCACGGTAATTTTGAATCGAATTAAAGAAGAAAAAAATATTTGTGTGAGCCAATTCTTTTCTCTTCCATGACAGATGACATATCCTAGGACTCATATTTCTTCTATTTCACACATGTGTTGGCCTCCTGTAATGGTTGGTGCTGTTTCTGAATTATATTTGTCGATGCAATTATATAAAATGTTATCAATTAGAACTTAAAATGTATAAAATATTTTACACACTATTGGAAAATATACTATTGTTTAGCTGAGCACATCCAAACAATATTATCACGAATTTGTGGATATAATTTATGTCTGGATGTGTAATACGTTTATATTACTCTATGTTTAATTTATTTTACATTAACAATTGCAATATTTGCAAGCAGTGCCGTTTCTTATATTATAATGGCCATTCAATGAAAACTTGGCGAAATCTTGGCAATAGAGCCAAGTTGGCATCGTTTTTCGTGACCTGTGGGCGACCCTATTTTGAGTTTACGACCCTATGGATTATTCTAGAAATTAGTGGAAAAATCTACTAATATCGAGAGCTATGTCACAAGCGCATCTTTCTTGAGGGATCCGCGAGGCCTATAAATAGGGAGACGCTTGCTGAAACTGAGTAGCATTGTTTTGCTGGCTAATTAGTGGTATTGCCTTCGCCGTTGAAGAGTCGAACAGTGATTAGTAATTACTTTGACAGTTGAGAAGGAAGAGTGCGCTTGCTTGTGAATAATCTTTAACGTACTTGTATTTTAGACACTAATAGTTGTGATTGAGCCCTGTTGAAGGTGTGAAGACCTTCTGAGATTTATTCTGCAAATTTTGCTGTGTATCCTGTCTTTCAAGGATTGATTTTTGACTATTAATTTATAAGGAATTTACATCCCTTCTTCCCTGTAACCCGGCTAGAGATGTAAAAGGAGCTAAATGATCAGACGACATGATGAACTTCAATTATTTTATTTAACACTATTTCAACTCAGACACAACACTCTAAATAAGATAAATTTGATCAGTCAGAACACGAGGGTGAGACGAGATGGCGTGGGGGAGAATATAACCAATCGTGCAGATCTAACCTTAAAATAACTTTACACAGAGCTTATTATTTTAATGACCGCTCTAATAATTTAACTATATAATTTGGTTAAAGACCACAGTACCTGAACTCTTGCAATCCTATAATCTTTTTGGCGTGGACTTAAACACTTCTCCAGTAGTTGAACTAATCATTTCCTTAATATTCCAACTTCTGGCTTCGTACACTGTTTACGTATACGTTTCACTGCCGATTTACTTCACTTCTCATCCATTCTCCCTTCACTAACTCCCAAACTCACGAATACAGAACATATATATTAAACTTGATTCGCATAATCACGCTTTCTGTCTTCGGAGAAAGTTGGTTGAAAAAATGATGGCCCAAAAGGAGTTCCCAAGAGGTTAGTAGAAGGTACCGTATAGTTCCGTCCCAAATTCTTATCGCTTTTAAGGAACTGTCATATTCTTTGCGACTGATTTGCATAAAATACTCGAACCCCGATCTCCGTTTCAGTGTTCTTATCCGATCGTGATTTGATTCCTCAGCATTACAAGTGAAAAAATACTGAAAATTACCTTTTTTTCCTTATAATTTTTTCTTTCTTTTTTTCTTAAGTTTCAAGTTCTTTTAAAATGATGCATATTGTTATTGTATTTATTTTAAAAAAGCGGTCGGTATACTTGGATTCAGTACATTATTTTTGTGTTCATGCATCGACAAATTATACAGTAAAATAATCCACATTTTTTCTGAAAGAATTACTTGGTTCTTCTTCATCTTTTGGGGTGCAATGTTGTCTAATAAATAAAAGTATTGCGACAATTTTTTTTCTGAAAAAGGTTTTTTAGACATTTAAGAGGATGAATTGGTACGGAAATACACAAAATAAAGGATACTTCTTACCACGCTACTGCTAGAGCGTTGCTGTCTGAGTATTTGTCATAAAAAAAATTCAGTTTCTCTCTCTCTCTCGAGTTATCTGAGCCAATTTAGTTAGGAGTAACAGGACGTTAATTAAAAAATAATGCAATCTATGTACCGCGATATATTTCTTGAAAATGTGCTAAATAATATGAGAAAATTCAATAAAGGATGATAGATTATAGTTAATTCTATTCTATCACATAAAATATTCATAAAAATTTCAGTAAAAATTCTGTCTGAAGCAATACTAATTATATATAAAGCAAGCTTTTTTGAGACTGTACAATATAATGTGACACAAAATTATTTCTATCCCTTAAAGCAGAGGTTCCCAAACTCTTTTAACCCATTGGCACTTTTTTATAGTCAAAATTTGCCCACGAACCCCTGCGTTAAAAAAAAGTCATGCAATCTTTTTGTATCATTGGTATATTTCAGCTCTCTGTGTACTGGCGGTGCTCTAAAATACCAGTTTAATTAATGACCTCTAACGGATTAAATTTTGTATAAAATTGAGTATTTTACTAAAAATATCCCTTACTTTTTAATGTTGTGATTTTTAAAAAAATATTGCGTGAAAAAAATTGCAGTAAGTCATAATGCGGTAGAGAAAGGGTTTATAAAAGACAGTGTTTAAACGTATATAATGGATGACAGTTATAAACATTTAAATGTTTTTTTCAAACAGGGCTGTGTATTGGTAATTAACATTGAAGGCCTAATACATTTCCCGAGAACTGGTATCACTTTTTAGTGGGGCCCCATATAGATGGATACCAATTGCCACAATTTTATTTTGACGCCCAGTTTCTTCCTCTGAGAGAGACACCCGAGCTCTGACGATACGAAATAGTTCTTGGAATTCAACTTCATCGATAGAACCCAACCCAAACCAAACAGACACTGTAGGTATCTTTTATCCGATTTGGGCGCAGAATGCCAGCGCCAAACCAACTACACTAGCTAGCTGGAAAAATTAAATGTCTAGATAATTCTATATCAGCAGTCAAAAAGACATTTAAGTTGATAAATTTGCAAAAATTCAATATTACGTTAGCAAGGTTCTACCCCGGACTGAAAAACATGGCAAGGGGTCTAGAAGACAGAAAGTTGGGGAAACTCTGATTTAATGTATAGAAATAATATATATTGTGTAATATATTAAAAAATGATTTAAATTAAGATTTTTTCCTCCCCAAAGAAAAATAAAATAAAAAAAGGGGGGGGGAGGACAACGATCTTTTTAATTAGTTCTTTTTACCTTATAATCAATTCTTTATTCTCAGGGCATGTTTGGAAGCCACCAAAAATAAGCCATTTCATTCAATCTCTGAGGACATCTCGAGATAATCGCGTCTCGTTACGTCTCTTTTAATAAACGCCATTGTGTCCGCGTGATCGCAAAGAATTGACTTCTCCTCGCGGCCGCTAATGAAATACCTTCGCGAACAAAGGCCGCCATTGGGCGCTGGCTAATGAAAAGACCGACGCAACAAACATCCCGACAGAACAAATTCATAAGACCAATTAAATGATAAAGATGCGCCTAAAGATAGCAACTGCGCTATTCGACGCTCGGCGGATGAAACGTCGCAAAGAATTAAGAATGTTTTAATGTTAATTAAGTTTCGAACGCTTCGATACATCTGTGGTTATTGATTGGAGATCTGGGTTGGTGAGAGAGGAGGGGTGGACTTCAGCTTATTAAATAGAGAATAAAGCATGACGAAAAGTTAGAAAATATGAAAGGGAGCTAATCTTATTATGAGTAAATACATCTTTTTTTTAACTCGAAATAAATTTTACTATTTTCCCCTTAAAATAGATGTTTTTTTATTTATTTTAGTAAGAAACAAAATAATGTAAAGGGCAAGGGGAGGGGAATGTCATATTTACTTACAAAGTTGATTGTATTTTAATGATTTAAGGTCCATATAGGAATGAGTGAGTTAATAAATATTAATGTCGCACTGTTAAGCTACGCGAGGGCTTTTGGCGTCGGACCTCGTAATTTTGAACCATGGTCAAGTGACTAGGACGACATCTGAGCTGGCACCCCCGTCTTCTAACTACCACACCGCACCAACGGGAGGGCGTTTGAACTCTAGACAGATTTAACAAGCATCGCTCCCCTACACGGCGTGTCTGTAATCTCGAACTCATGGCATGACAGCCATGATCCGATACCTTGACCACTTGGCTACTACGGCTACGGTCAACATAGGAAGAGATCTTTTAACTGACTGTACGTTCTGTGACATAAATTACTTTTTTTTAAAATTTAGCTTTCAAACCTTGCTTCTATCCTGGCCCTCAGTTCGACTCAGTCGAATTGCTGGCCGCTCTCTGAATGGTCGAAATTTTCTCCAAATAATTAAAATGTTGATACTGGTCGACTCTGCCAACCAACCTGAATAGCTCTTCTCATCGCCACAACTTTTCCATACGCACTGTAACGTTTGAGAAATAATGGTAGCGAGAAATTTGGGAGTTTAAATATTTGATTTATTTACGTCACAGAGCTATTAATTACAGTATATGCATTGAAGTTATTGAAAAAGATTGGTTATTTCATTAGAGTTTAGAATTTGATGTTTGAGAGGGAGGAGATTACATCCGTAATGTGCGATGTTTCCCAACGGACTTTATCTCTGCCTTCCGGTATGGTAGTGGTCGGCCTTTTTATCTTCGAGTTACATTCGGCTCGTGGCCGTAGTGGGCGTGTGTATGTGTGTGTGTGGGGGGGGGGGTCTCGGTGTCAAAGATTGCAGGAACGATGACCAAAAACAAGACCTCGTAATATTTTAAGGGGGCACGTGTGCATAGGAATTTTGTTATCCTATCCACAAAAAGAGGTCGACTTTTCAGCTGTGTGAAGGGAAAACGCCACACACTCGAACACATTTAATCCAAATGCACTTTATCTCAATATATTTTTTATTGCATCCGGTTTGTCTATCTACCATCCTGATCAACTGTGCAAACTTTTTGAGAATTTTTCAGTCTCTTTTTTTATCAATTGTTTTATCAACATTCTTAAACTAATTTTTTCCCTAGATTCTCGAGTTTAAAATTTAATTTATTTTTACCCTTCTGTGGAAAGTAGAATGGACTTGATTTATCTGACGTCATAATCACATGACAATACGCTCAACAAAGTCCCACATGTTTCATTCAGGTTTGATTCGACTGATTATTTTGGCGGTATTTTCGGATTTGCATCTTGTTATTGTTGTTTCTTATCCCAGATGATGTAGTTCAACTACACCATCTCCATAAAACAAAAATCTCCAAAAAAATCCAGAAATAAGATAGGATTTCCTAAAACCTCGTCATATGAAAAACCCAAACAATCCAGAATATGACTGGGAGGGGCCCGATCAGCCTCACACTTATGACATTCTAGGAAGACTTTCCAGCCCTGTTGAAAAGTCAGAGACTTGATGTGGCCACTAAAAAAGCGCGACAGAGCCGTCTGCTGTTACCTAGGAATATTAAGTTGGTGAGAGAGACACCAACGAGGTATTTTCCCAAAATACCAAGGGTGAGCAGGGGGTATTCTCCAAAATGCATTGAATTCTAATCTTTTAATAGAGGAGAGTTCAGCAAAAGTTAGAAAAGTATCACCCAACAAAGTTTCAGTAGTAGCAGACTTGGCCAAACTATCGCCTATCTCGTTACCATTCAATCCAATATGGGAGGGAACTCATTGAAAGTATATACAGTGTCTAGAAGAAAGTCGACCCACAACAACTAGAATATTTAGGCTTTTCATATCCCCAACAGTTGTCCAACGAGAAAGGTTTGTATCTACTATCATATAACAAAATGAAATACTGTAGGATTAAACTGTCCTACAAAAGAAAAATTCTGCCTGTAGGACGAAAAGTTTTTGTCGGTTTCCACTGAAGAATCTATATTTATAAAAAAAGTGGATCAAAACTTAGGACGAAGAGCTTCAAAACATCTTCTTATTCATCAGTATGCTCCGATAATTTTGAAGAAGTGTGCTTTATATGTATCAGCTTTTCACCAACAGAAGAGAATATTAAAACCAAATTCAATTCCTACAAAATATTGTTTTTCCGAGCCATCATCTACCCAAAGAACTTTGGGAACTTGCGTATTATCGCAACAATCGCCAACTCTATTAATAACTCGCCAAGTTGGCAACCAAGATTTCTTATGTGTCGCACGCGCCGAATTGTCAAACATGTGCCTCGTTTCATATAACGTCACCAACAGGTTGCGATAATACGTAAGTACCAAACTAAGTATATATTTATTAACTATACGAAAAGCAAATGACTAGAAAATATGTTAAGAATATTAGAGTACTAAAAAAAATTTAAAATACATAAAACTAGAATGTCAGCTAAATCGACCGTTAGCACGTAATCACAAGTGTAATACGGTTAACTGTTACTGTTTACTTGATAATCACGTTGCAATCGGCAAACGATCACAGCGCCCTCTGGTGATGAATCGATCCCATTAGCATGACTGCCACTCTCCCTGTGAAACCGTAGATTAGATTCCGACAGGACTATGCACTCCATATCATATTCTCAATAAATGAAAATTTTGTTGCATCCATTATTAAGCCGTAGCATAAGTTCTGATACAATTAAACAAGAGTTAAAATAAAATATAAAACTTTATGAGAAAATTTAAAACTAAATCTTCTTTTACACTCATGTCCATAAATTAAGGATAATGAAGTTCAGGCAAGAAAGAGACAGAAGCAAAACAAATTTGACTTATTTGTAAAGTCTATTTATTAAACAAAAGGTAAAGAGCAAAAAAGATGCTATATATTGACATAATTAATAAAATTGCGATTTTACTCCCTGGAGCAATTTCAAAAAGAACTCCTTACAAAAACAGTATAACATGGTTAGTATGATGGTTAATACGGAGTATGTCTCCGGACGATGCATACAGGCCTTACAACGCCTACGCATGCTGAGTATCAAATTATCAATCTGATCTTGGGGAATATTACACCACTCATCAAGCAATGCCCTCCGAAGTTCCGGTAGACAGGTGGGAGGGGGTTGACGGGCTGCAATTCGTCGGCCAAGCATATCCCACACAACTCTTTGGATTCAAGTCCGGAGTATGCTGACAATCATACGGGTGATATCCTCCGATTGAAGGCATTCGTCTACAATGTTTGCATGGTGAGGACGGGCTTGTCATCCGTAAACAGAAATTCAGCACCCGGTGCCCCGAAACAAACGTACATGTTGTTCCAGAATGACATCCAATAGATGTCATCGTTACACTCTGAACATGCAGGTCAGTTCTGGAACCAAGAATAATTTCTCCCCAAACGAGTCATCCTGCACCACCGTAACGGTGTCGTTCAATGGTGTTTCTTGGTGGTAACGGGTACCTGGGGCTCTCTATATGAAATTCCGCGAGAAATCAGACTGCAAACTAAACCTGGACTCGTCGAAAAACA
>BMAO01007837.1:0-114428 GCA_019973975.1 Trichonephila clavata
CCACATTGTGTTTTGGATTTTTAAATAAGAACTCAACTAGTCCTTTCGGGTTTCAGAGTCTACCATAACGAGATCGTCAAGGTCCCGGCTGTTGAAGTTCAACGTCAAAAGTTAAGTCATCTGGCAATTCAAGGGTCTCAACTCTCGGCTCCACTCCGGCTTCATCATCAGAAACACTAGAACAGGGCTGCATTGAAGAGGCTTCCGCCTGCTAGTGTCCACTTGTCTCTGTTCTGGGCTCGAGTCCAGCTTCACCATTAGAAATACTGAAAAAGAGCTGCATCGAAAAGGTTGCCGCCCTCTGGTGTATTAATAGGTAAATGACTTCCTTCATTAGCATCTGAAAATAAAGGAGAGTTAATACGGCGTACAGATGATGTATTTTTTTCCATCACCTCTTGGAGATACAATTTTCGCACTGGACGCAGAAAAGAGCCAAACTTAGTTTTTTTATTTGGGCTACTCTAACCTTCTCGTCATTGCCAGGGTAAAGTTTCAAAATTTTACCTAAATTCCACTTTATCATTTGGTGTGGTCATCTCCCACCAAAACAATATCTCCTTCACTTAAGGTATTTTTCCCCTTTATAAACTGCTGTTTGTAAAAAATGCAACACCATGAAGGAATCCTCAGAATTACATAAACTTTGCAGCAATTATCAATTATAGGATGTTACGTAAAATAGAAAAGTTTAAGAGCCACCACGCATGCGTGGCGTGTGTATAGCGGCCTCTGAACTGATGCTAAAAGCGTATAAATAGAGGGCTGTAGCGGGACGTTGAAAATAGTTAATGATTATTTGTTAGTGGCGATAATTTAGTGAGACTTAAGTATGCCTCCACGATGAAATAAGGAGAATTTCCCAGCAACTTACGGAGTTTGAACTAATGAGAGTAACTATGCGTGCTTATAACTAATGAGAGCGTTGATAACTGGGTGATTGGAGGATGTATAAAAGTAGCGGAAATCTTGTCTAGCATATGATGATTTCGATGCAACATAAAAACTCGTAATGACATTCTCGCATCTTTAAGATCGAAATTCGATAATATTCATGGAATCTTGATGTCTTGTATCTCTATTTTCACATTTCTGCTTAAGACCGAAAATTGATTTACGACAAAGGCCCTGCCCCGAGCCCAACTGAACAAGAGTCTCCCTCTTAAATAAGGACTTTTCTTACGACGAGCTACTTCTTACGACCAATGCTTTGAAGAAAAGGAAAATCCTGCTGGGGTTCTTCCAGAACTCATTATTAACCTTGGTTCTATGGCCTTGAGAACTTTCCTTAAGCTCATCAACTTAACTTGGAAAACGCGAGTACCTCCCCAATGGAGAAAAGCAGAAGTATTTCGTTGCGGAAGAAAGGGAAACCTGCAAATAGTTTTGATAGCTACAGACCCGTTTCACTCACAAGCGTCTGCTGTAAAATTGCTGAGAAAATGGTTTAATGCAGACTTCGGAGTTTCTGGAATCAAAGGCGCAAATAGTGACTGACAGGCAGGTTTTCAAAGACATAGGTCTACTATGGATCAAGTCATGAAACTCACCCAGGCAGTAAAAGACGGCTTTCACCGAAAGCAATCCACTCTGCTGTGTTGGTAGATTTCAAAGCTGCATATGACAATGTGTGGCGTCATATGTTGCTCCACAAGCTGAAAATCATGGAGTAGCCGGAAAATTATTCAACTGGGTACAGAGTTTCCTCTCACAGCGCAACATTCGATGCAGGTTTCTAAATGCCACCTCTCCCTGGAAACAGATGAGTCCGGGCATGCCTCAGGGAGTAGTTCTAATTGTCTTCTCTTCATGATAGATGACCTAAAGACAGCCATTCAAAAGGTCCCGGAGTTTCTTACCTCTTTTTAGCTGACGACGTGGTAATTTGGGCAACAAGCAGTAACATTCGCTCCTTGGAAGAAGCCTTGAATAGTCCCTACTTAATCTTACAACATGGGCCAATACCAACAAAATGGAAGTCAGTGTTGAGAAGACAGTTTCCAACTCTTCACTCTGTCTATCAAGCAACATCTTCTCCACCTGGAATACAAAGGACTTCTCTTAAACAGATGTCTTTGTCCCAATACCTTGGAATCAACCTCGACAGTAATCTCCACTGGGGCACTCACATCGCAGAAACATCAGAAAAGGGCCTAAGGTGTCTAAATCTCCTGAAGAGGCTAACTGCTACCAAGTGGGGAGCTACCCAGGATGTTTTATCCACAGTTTATAAAACCTATATCCGTCCAGTGTTGGACTATGATTGTGAAGTTGTGACCCTGGCAAGTACAATCAACCTTGCGATCAAGTACGACGTCGTCCAGAACTGTGCCCTCAGAATCATAACTGGTGGAGCCAAATCAACTCCAATTGTAGAAATGCAAATCCAGACCCGCATCGAGCCTCTTTACAATCGTAGAGACAAATCCTTTCTTAAATTTGGGAGAGAGCCAGAGAATAGATTGCAGGTACTGGAACGAGTACAGATATGCAATACTGAGACTTAAGACTCGGACTTCTCCTCTTCACCTGCAGAACTTCTTATGAAGAAACACCAACTTCCTCTCTTAATGACTCGCCGTGCTTTTATACAGTTCTACTCTACAGTCTCTACTGCCCTTCCATCTAAACGGCTCAACGTAATTAAGATTACATGAAATAAGGCTGATGCCATACCTGATGAGCTAAAATCCTGTTTTATGGAAACGATCGAACAAAAGTACCCAGCGAATGAGTGGCTTCATGTCTAGAATGACGGCTCATACCTGCCAGAAACGAACGGAGCCGGCGCGGGATGGTTCTGTCGGCTGTTTGAAGGCTCATTTGCAGTGGGAAAAAACGCCACCAACTACGATGGCGAGGTCTTAGCTGTCTTTGAAGCTGCAATTCAATTACTAGCTGATAGCCTAGCTCCTGCAAAAGTTGTCTTCTTCATAGACTCCCAAGCTGCAATTTCAGCCTTAAGCGGTAAAACACCGGCAGACTGCCTTAACACAATTCAGTGTCGAACTAAAATTATGGAGCTATTCTCATATGGCTGAACTATGGCCTTACAGTGGGTCCCAAGTCATGTGGGGATCCCCAGCAATGAAAGGGCCGACAAAAAAGCCAGGCAGGGAGCCGAGTCGTCTCAACCGGAAGTCCCCTTGACTCTCAGAAGAGCAAAGAACATTATTTCTATATTCATTGACAAATATACAACCGTGACCCAGGAAACCAATAGCCTCGAAAGCCTTGTAAAACTCTGGTCCCTGTGGTCAAATCCCAAGGCACCTGGAGAGAGCCGAAGCTGTTCTCGCTTTCGCTTAACAACCGGACAGGATTTTTGGGAGCACACTTCCACTGACTTGCCAGGCTGCTGACGAGGCCTGCCCACTCTTCGGCCATGACAAAATGGATGGCAACCACCTGCTACAATGCACTAGACTCGATGAATACCCGACTGAAGACATCATCAGTCGTACTGGGAGGCTCGGCGTCAAATGGTCAAGAAGCCAAGCACGGGCGCTGGATAAATAAATTAAATAAATGTATCTCTATAAGTTGTTTTTTCCACGTTTCAAACTTTCTTTCGATGTCTATTGGTCCTTTGGAGTCCCATGAAGCTTCGATCTTCCAACACTCTTGTATAAGTAATTTGGGGATGAGCGTGAATCCAACGTCGAAAATTCGATGAGTTACGGAAAGAATTCTCCTTTTTGAGACTTCTTTCGATTCTGTTTCTCTGTAAGAGATGGAAAAGGTATCTTCTTTCACATTCCATATAAATTCAAGAACTTCTATTTCTTATGGGTCGGATTCCTGTTGGTTCTCTCGAAAGTCAAATTTTGATCCTATATCACTATGTCGCCATCCACGTAAGTCGAATTTATCCAATGCCAACAATTCTGTGGAATAGCGTTGAAAAGACCTAAGTTCGGATGAATCGACACTCACCCCACAGTTGTCGACGTACATCGAATCCTTAAGGTCCCGTAGACAGAAATTCCAACTCTAAAACGATGAAAGCGCCCTCTTCTGGGAGGGGGAATGGGTGTTTCTATAGGAAGGGCCAAGTACTCATGAGTACTGGTCTTAATGATCGGAGGTAAATAGTTCCTTCATAAAAGATAAATTATATGCCTTTTTTTCTTTATTTTCAATATTTTCTTGACTTTGAAATAAACATTTTTTTCAAGCAATTATTTTCCAAATTTGCATTTACTTGATCCCATTTTCTGATGATTATGTTCTGACAGCTGTCATGATGAAAGAAAATGACGTCACAGAATCATACAAGCCTTTTCTACAACAGTTGAGAGAGGGATTCTAATTGCAAAGGAGCTCGAGACAGGAAACTCTTCCCCCCCCCTCTCTTTCGCCTTCTATTTTTGTTCTTGGAGGGTCCAGTTTACAACCAACTGACACCTCTCTTACTGCCCACCCCATGGCAGTTTTTCAATTACATGAAAACTGTGCCTGACATTCTAGTTATACAAAGAAACTGCTTTTTTTACGCTGTTTCGTTTCTGTTTTGAGGAACATCAGTTTTTCATTTGAATTTTATAAAAATATAAGTTTTAGTTAATGCAGAAACCTTTTTATATATATATTTCTGTACATTGAAAACAATTTCTGTGATAATCTTCAATATTAAATTGCATCAAAATCCTTTTTTAAACAGTTTAATGACAAGAGAAATTTATAAATTAATTGAATGAATAGTGTAATGTGATTTAAATTATTCTCTTTCCTGAAATATTTCAGGTCAGTTCTTTATTTCCGATTCAGTTCAATAATTTTATTTAAAAACGGTTTAAGACATGTAACAAAAAAAATCTTATATAAATTTAATAAAGTACAGTGGCGTAACTACCAATGGCTAGGTGGTGCCGTGCACAGGGGCCCTTGAGCTCAGGGGACCCTCGCGCCTTGACCACCAGGCAAGTCGAACTAGCTATAATTTCTCCCATAATTGAGATATAAATATAAAAGATTGTTACATAGCTGTAATCATGACAACTCCGTTGAAAGTAATTTCAAACTTGTAAGGAATTCCCTTAAATTCTTTTCATTTGTTTATATTGTGTTGCGAATTTTACGTATTAAAAAAAGTTATATTATTTTTCAGTTTTTTTTCATTTTCTAATTTTACTTGAAAATAAACATCAAGTTCCATGAAATGTCTTACCATACATCTAAAAAACTACACAGGAAGCTATTTCTTCTTGGTCATTTTATTTTTTATGATTCATAATAAGCTATTTTCCTGTTTCAATGTTTCGCAATCTGGTATCTGCAACAGACTGATGTAATTTTGACCCCCTCCTCTGTTTTTTCGTGTGTTTTATTTTAAATAATTATAATAATTTTGTATTATATTTTCTTGTTTGTGCATATTCTTTTTATCATTTCCTATTTATCACATGTCAAATCGAACCTGGGTAATCACTAAATTCACAAGGAAACTCATATGCATACATGTAAGTAGTTTGTAGCTTTGCTTCCTATGTTCTGCAGAGCTTGACACAGGGCTGATGGGAATCAGCTTTGTATATGTATATATATATAAATACTCTAATATATTTTTAATTAATAAAACTTCACCAATATTCTGTCTTTTTTTGCACCAAGACCTTTGGATACCTAGCTACGCCACTGATAAAGTATATTGAGTATTGGTTTTGGGACCCACACAATTTTTTGGAAGAACAGTTTTAGTGTTGGAATTTCGAATATAAATTCAGTTACAAAAAAAAGGAACGAGTCTTACAGTAGTCGCATATGATGTGTAACATCTGACATGTTATCCTGGTAAATACGCAATAGTAACATAAATCCTGAAAAAAATTAATCGGGTATGATTGGAAATAATTTTCTATCGAATAATTTTATCTTTAATGAAAATTTTATTTAATTAACACAAAGAGTCATGTAATTTTTATCAAAAATAAATATTCTTGTTCAATTTGGGGAAGACACACACACAATAGACTTATGATGACTAAAATATGACACATATACTTGAGATTTTAAAGTATTTAATAACCTTGAAAAACAACGTCAATAGCTGTCCCACTGTTAGTTGTCGATATATTTCGGTTTGTGGTCATTTCGAGCTTGAGCTCACCATTCAAAAAAACTATGAGCGGACAATCGTAAAGTTACCTGACTGACAAACAGATTTGGTAAAGCAGTAATTGGTTCGGCCGTTTGTTTCTGAAAGATTTGTGTTCCGTTGCAAAAAAAAAAAAAAAAAAAAAAAAAAAAAAAAAAAAAAAAAATACCTGCTGCGTGGAGTTGAATTTTGTGCAATTCTTTTCGGCTGTACTCCTTCAGTTTTTAATTTTTTTTCTCACGTTTCTTTTGTCGAAAATCTCGCATACATTCTGCTTTGGATTTACCCGTCTCGGCAAATCACAAAATCGTTTTAAAGCTATTGTATTCCAGATTTTAATTTCAATTAACTTTTTTCACCAATCATACTAAATATTTTTCTTGTTTATCACACTAATGTTATATTTTTAATATCACAAACAGAAACCAGCACACACACACACACACAATATATTTTATTAAAAACAATATAAAGAATTTAAATCAGCATTTAAGACCGTGGAGTGAGTGAGTGAGAGAATATTAACGTCGCACTGATTAGCAACACGAGGGCTTTTTGGCGACGGTCCGCGTAATTTTGAACCATGGTCAAGTGACGCGGACGACACCTGTTAAGACCGTGGAGGGTTATATACCATAATGACTAAAGACGCGAGATTCCCAAGTTCAAAAAAGCTCATGAAGAATACAAAGAAACTGTAAACTCAAGTGTCATTCTCGCTATCCAATCTTGGCTTAGAACAGGGATGGCCAACTCAAATGACCTTGCAGGCCACTTCGGAAAAACATTATAATCCTGCGGGTTGTAAACAAAAATTATATATCTTTATATTATATTTAGACCCATCACAAACATTTATTGGAATGAAAATTTAAAACGGAATTAATTATTATTGATTTCATTATTTTTCATCTATACAAGCATAGATAATTTATAATAATAATGCAAGGATCAAATATGTCTAATTCTAGCAATAGACAGCGCGATGGAGTTACAGGAATAGAGTGTGATGCTGCGCTGCAATACCGCACACTTCTAATAATGTATTAAAACAAAAGAAAGGTAATAAAATAGAAACTGTTATGAAGTATATTTGTTACAAACCACTACATTAAAAACAAAAATATTGTACAAAATAATCATATTTTGTAATGAATCTCGAGGGCCGCAAAATTATTCAAGGCCGCGGGTTGGCCACCCTTGGCTTAGAATTACGAAGTCTGTCGCAAATAACATGTATGGCTCTAGAGCAGTGGTCTTCAAACTTTTTCAACTCAAGGAACCCTTTGAACTTGAAAGTGTTTTTGTGGAACCCTTGAACTAGAAAGTGTTTTCGTAGAACCCCTAGAACTAAAAAGTGTTTTCGTACAACCCCATTCTAATCAGAATTTCCCATGAATTTGGAAAATCTGTATATAATTCCTCAGATGTCAAACATTCAAATTGTGGAGTGAGTGAGTGAATATTAACGTCACACTGTTCAGCTACACGAGAGCTTTTGGTAACGGACCTCGTAATTTTGAATCATGGTCAAGTGACGAGGATGACACCTGAGATAGCACCTCATCTCCTAACTACCACACTAAAGGAAGGACGTTTGAGCTCTCGACAGATTTAACGTGCATCGCTCCCCTACACGGTGGGTCTTTAGTGGTGCTGGGCTTGAACTTTAAAATTGAGGAACTATTTGCCTGTATTTGTCCTTGCAGGGGTGCATTCTTCATAGCGCATTAACTTAGAATTCATTTTTAAAAAAAGCATTGATGAGTTATCTTGAATAATATATGAAACACATGTATAAATGAAAATGCAAAATGTAGATACTGCTTTCAAGACAGAAATTTAAAAAAAAAAAATTCTGCAATGTTATTTCTAAGTTGAATTTTCAGTGAAGGGAATAAAAATGGAATAAAAACATCAGTAGCAATAGTAAATAAATTAATTGAAGTTTATATGTTTTAAGAAGAAACTATTAATGTTACTAAAAATAGTCTTAAAATTATGAAAAACTTTCTGATTTATTTTAAATCAACGTCAAATGGATCAATGGTATTTCATCTTCGGAATATTTGAATCTTATTTAAAATGCGATGATCAATAAATCCATTTAGTATGTGGAAACTTTCACAATATTTGAAATGAACAGCGGAACAAGAATTTAGAAAAAAGAAATACACACTTTTCTTTCCAATTCCTGAAATTCTGTCCTATATTCTTTTTTCATTTAGCCTAAAGAAATATATTTTTTTTTTTGAAGCTGCGACGATGATCCATTTTATTTAATAACTGAAATAAACTGTGCAAAATAAGTTTTAAAACAGCTGATATTCAAATAACTTAAACTTGGAAAAAAACACATGAATTTCGATTTTGGAGATATGTAAGAAAATAATGCGAAAACTGATTCACTTTATCCTGACGATTCAAATGCATTAATAAATACAAATTGTTCATTTTAATTATTAATAAAATCTAACTTATTTAGTATATATAAATAATTTTAAGAAAGGTGGAATAAAAAACAGGTACTTTGGAACAAAAACTTTTTGTACAAAACGTATTTGTAGTTATTTTCAAGCACAGACTCAAACTTTCCTAAGAATGATGCAATTGTAAACAGTATCTTGAATGCCTATAGATTCTTAGAAAACAAGACCCATTTTGGGGGGAAAAAACATCTCTTTTACACAATCCACCGAAGAGTCATAAATATTACCACCTTTCACCAAGGAACGCAGGGGAAATTTCATGTATCCTTCCGCAAGAAGGCGGAGTTGCAAGTTTACTTCCCCTCATTCCAAATATGCAATGCTGACTTATTAAATTACTCGCAAATAAAATAGTTTAAAAATTTTAAAGTATATGCGTTTGAAAGAGCATAAAAAATAAATTATTTACGCTTTTTTACTTTTTTTATCCGATAATTGAAAATATTTTTATGATCGTTTCAACACACTAAATGTAAATTTTCAAGCATTTAATAGATATTTAAAAATATTTAGAAATTTTTTTTTAAAAATCGAAATTAAGAGAAACATTAAATTTTTTTTTGATCTTTAGGATGCATTTTGTTTCATACAGTTAAAAGCAATACCTTAGACGTAAATTGAATTATAAGAAACTCCATAGGATTAACATTACGCTCGGGTTTTCGTGGTGGCGTGTCACCAGGAGCCTTAAATTTTTCAGCAGCTGTTTCCAAATGTTCAGGAGCCTGCTCAAAATGATAGTTTAATACAACAGCTAATAAAAAGGGACTGCATGAAATGCTAAAAACAACTCAACGATGCCTATAGATAACAGCTTTCTCCGAATTACCACTTTCCCTTCACAAGAAACGTTAAAGGTTCCTGTTATTTTCGTGCAAAGATATTTGTAGGAAAGCTTTCCAATTTTTCATAAAAGAAAAAGATTTAAAATTGCTGGTATCATTTTTATCAAATTGGGCCCCTTTTCTAAGCAATCATTCAACGAACAAAATTTTTCAAGATGAGCTGACCCATCAAACACAGGACGAATCCTAGTCGTGGAATTTTCCTTGAATACAGGTCTGAGCGGCAAATTATGAATTTTCGCACCTTTTAATGGTTCATGTGCAGGCTTGACAACCTATGGCTACCGTGCCATATATATATATATATATATATATATATATATATATATACAGTGGTGGCAAAAAGTCCTGAACACACTCATTTTTTAGCGTAATTTTTGTGTTTGACTTCATTTTTCGTTGTGAAATTATGGCACTATCTTAAATATTGTTATTGATTTTAATATATTTTTTATGCTGATTTCAAATCTATACTACTCGTTTCTTAATTACTAAAATATTTTTTGTAGTAAAGCTGCCTGAACACAATAATGTGAAATATGTGCAGAATAAAACAATATAGAATAACATAATATGCAAAGAAAAATAACACGAAAATTGACAAATACGGTATATTTAATAAGCCTTTTGAAAATTACATTGTTGTCACATGTTAGAAAATCAATATTTTATGGGCCAGCCGTTTGCTTTAATTACGCCTCTACATCTTTTTGGGATGGAATGCACCAATTTCAAAAGAAGATCTTTCGTGACAATATGGTTGAAGGAAAATATTAAAGCTTCAATTAATTCACAATTGTTTGAAGGTTTTTTCTTTGAAATTTCATAACTAATTTTAAACCATAAGTTCTCTATCGGATTAAGGTCGGGAGACTGTTCTGGCCAGTTCATTCTATTCACAGTATGGTCTTTCAACCATTTCTGGACTACCTTTGCACGATAACAAGGGGCGTTATCGTCCTGAAAAATCCATGACTGATTCCCAAAAAAATCTCTCGCAGTTAGTAGCAATTTATTTTGTAGTATTTCAATGTAATCCATGGCTTTCACTGTTCCGCTAACGATGTGAAGTCTTCCAACACCATGAGAAGACATGCAACCCCATACCATCCCTTTTGTCGGGTACTTTACTGTGGGCTTCAGACACTGAGGGCTGAATTCCTCATGAGTGCGTCGTCTTACATAGGCACTACTTTGGTTGCCAGAAATACAAAACTGACTCTCGTCACTAAATATTACCTTTTCCCAGTCTTTAATAGTCCATAATGAATGTTCCCTTGCCCACGTCAATCGCCTCTTGCGTTGAAATTCAGTCAGTAATGGTTTTGGGCGCGCGCTTTACAGCCTCGTAACCCAATTTCCAGCAGTCTTCCTCTAACAGTTCTTGGGCACACACTCACATTTGATGTCAAAGTCCATTGTTTCAAAATTTGCGAGGAATTAAGCTTTCTGTTTGAAAGTGAAATTCTGTGCAATAACCTGCCTTCACGTAAAGATGTTTTTCTTGGTCGTCCTGATCGCCCCCTGTCTGCAATAAAATTTGTTTCAGAAAATCTTTTCAAAGTTCTCACAATAGTAGAAAGGTCACATGGTACTTTAGCAGCAATTTGGCGAACCTTCTTCCTTCAAATATATTATTTTGTACCTTTTATTCTCAGGCAGATATGAAAATTTAGCCATAATTCCAATATTTTCCACAAACGTACTTCAAATTGCTTTCAATACACTATTTTCCACAAGCACACACACACAACTGCATTCAATACAATAAACCACATTTCCCCATTTTCTTTCAACCCTTTATTGCTACTGCTCTCTGGTTGAAATAACGGAGCATTTCATTGGTGGAAAACACACTCACTCATTCTTACAGTGACCTTGTGCTTTCTTGTCAAGGCTTTTTCAACATATCGATGAAACTATTTTTTTTAGATGAAATCTACAAACAGATTTGAAATCAGCATGAAAAAATACATTAAAATCAATAACAATATTTAAGATAGTGCGATAATTTCACAACGAAAAATGAAGTCAAACACAAAAATTACGCGAAAAAAAGAGTGTGTTCAGGACTTTTTGCCACCACTGTATATATATATATATATATATATATATATATATTACGACGATTGTGTTGATGATGATCGCACATTAGAAAAACTGTATTGTTCAAAGTGCATGATTGTTTCAGTTTTTTGACGATAAAAAAATGACTTCCTAGTCATTTAACAGTTGTTGTACTAATAGTGAAAAACCCATCCACCATGGCAAGATCGTATCACATTGGATAAGGAAAATCATTTTTTAACTATCCATGAACAAAAAAAAAGCCACTTGGAAAGCAATAATGAAAACGCTAATGTACTTTTCTTATGCCATACCCTTTTCTCTTCGAACACATTCATTTCTAATCTGAAATCATTCTGAGCATTTTTTACAGCCCTTTGAAAACGGATCTTCAATTGTAATTACCCTGTATTTAGATAGTAAAATGTTTTTCTATTAAGGATTTAAATTTAAAGATGAAACGTTACAATTTGTAATGATATATTGGCGTGTATATAAGTGCGAATAGTTGAATGAATTCCACACACACATTATTGTTAGTAATAATAATAATACAATCGCTGATCCATACAAAAGCTTGAAACCTTCTACAAATTTAAAAAATTGAAAACAAATAAGTCATACAATCGAATCCCGATTTAACGAACCCCTCTTTAACGAATTTCGCTATTTAACGAACTTTCCTCCTTCCCCCCGGTTAAAATGAATGCAAAACTCCCTATTTAACGAATAATAAACCCCGAAATAACGAATGATTCCAACAGCTGAATTTTTTAAAAATTAATTTGTATTCGAAAAAGTTTTCTTTTTCATATTGTCCTTTTTGTCCGGAACAGAGATAGGATTTTTTTTGTAAGTATCAAATTTCGATTGGAAAGGGTGCAGATTATTTATGAGGGCAACCTATCGTGTGAGATTTGAATAAGAGAGGAAATTCCCTTTTTGTCCCCTCTCACTCCACAACGCAAGGGATATTTTAAGATTTTAACAATTAAGCTACTTCTGACGACGAACTACCTATCAGTGTTACTGAAGTTCAGGAAATTGTTCATTTGTCGAAGCCGGTGAATAGTTATTCGGATACAGAAATAGATAATGAAACTTATCAAAACTGTTACATTTATTGATGCTCTGCATTGCTTGAAAATCGTGAAAACATACCTCATGTGCAACAGGATGTAAATGACGCAGTATTTTCTTCTCTGCATAAAACCGGCAAAAGAACTTTTTCGAGGCAGGAATCAAAAAAGTTGTGTGTGTGTCGAACATCTATTAACTATAATTTTAAAATTTCCAATTAACTTGTGCGTAATAAATCCCTTATAGTATTTTCAGCTGTTGAATAAAAAACGTGTAATTTCTATCCATGGATATTTTTTCGTGTGTATTTGCTTATTATAAAATTTCCTAAAGGGAAGTGCACAAAAATGTGCATTTTGTATGGACCTCGATATAACGAATAACACCGATTTAACGAACAAAATGTTCGGTCCCGATGAATTCGTTAAATCGGAGTCCCACTGTATTTTATAAAATGAAAATTTTGTGAATATAATTTCAGATTACATAAATATAAGAAAGGATATTTCGATTCGGTTGTTTACAAATTCATTTTAATTCATGGTATATAAATGTTGTATTTATATATTCGATTAATATGGAATTTTATTTTTTTCAGAAAGCTCCTGTCATGCACTCCCCCCCCCATAAAAGGAATTAGCACGGTAACTATTATACGAGTTACCTAAAAAAAGTGTCATTTACGAAATCGGTGGTGTTTTCATCGTACTCGAAGGCGTCCAGAAGTCCCAAGGCTTCAGGAAGATGACTCCATTGCTCAAAAGATCGGTTCATCACAAATTGCTGATGATTCAAATTAGGCCAGCTGGCTTTCGATAATGAGATGTCGTAGCGGACGGATCTGAACAATAAAAAAACCGTGTCATTAGAAAAATAAATGCTTATATTCATCTACAAAGTAACTCTTGAACATAAGGAAGAATAAGTAGATTTTATGCAACAAATCTTTAATTGTAATGGGTGTCCTAAAAGCATGGCTACCCTTTCAAATTATGGTTATCATGGTTATCAGCTCGACACTTCTTACAGCGTTTTCACTGCAGAAGTTGTCGCCATTTACCGTGAACTTTAATTAATCGACTCCAATATGCCACGTAAATACTGTATCTATACTGACAGCATGCATGTCTTAGAAGCGCTTGAAAACTACAACGATCAGTGTCATCCAGTAGTATGTAATATACTCGACATTACGAGTCGATTGTACGGCAAGGGTTTCGATATAGCATTTTGCTGGCTACCAATCTACATAGGTATCATTGGCAACGAGCAAGTGGACAGCGCAAAGCGGTTCGGTCGGCGACGATCCATCTGCCGCTAGCAGTTCCGCTTTCGGACAAAAGCGTGCCATCCTACATCATATTTCAACATGACAGGAATCATGGAGTCAGCAGTTGGATAACAACCCGCATTCTGAGAAACCTGACATAGGAGCATGGCCTTTGATGCCAATGCGAAAAGTTGATGCCAAACTGAATCGCCATCGCATTGATCGTACTCGCTTCACATACGGGCATTTGTTGTTGGGGGTTGACCTTCATGCAAAGATTTAGTATTGTCCCGTTCTTAATCATTACCACGCATCACCTTTTTTAATTCATCTCATTTATCTTTATCTGACTTGGTGGGAGAAATTCCCCACCAAAATCTATTTGCTTTTATCCATAAATTTGGATTTTATATTTAATTTGACTTATTCTTTTATACTGTTTTATAACTTGAGCTTTTATGTATGTGCATGCATGCACATAATATGAATATATTGAGTATGTATTTTATATTCATATAAAAAATTTTTTTTAAGATTTTAATATTCTGACAAATGTGTGGTGCAGTTAAGCCGATATCGGCTCTTGCGCCATAAAACGCTACAATCATTCACTCACTCTTTCAAATATTAATTACAAACAAGTAAGCAAAGATATTTACTTTCGCGGTTTCTTATATCCTATAAAGAAAATATCAAAGTTTTTTTTTACAATGTTGATTTGTACGATTTCAATTTGCGCACTAATAATTGCTCGCAAAACATCGAATCCATACGAAATTTCTAGCCACGTTCTAGGAATCATTGCAGGATTAATATTCTGAATAGCCGTTGTATTTCGATTTTTCAATTCATTAATGTTACGAATTATAGATAAGTAAACAATATTTTTCATGTAGCCTCACAAGAAGTCCAAAAGTGTTATATCTAAAGATCTAAAAATCCGAAGGTGTAATACTTAGAGACAGGGGCGTTATCATTGATATCAGCTGTATCAATGATATGGAGGCCCCAACAAAAAAGTGTAACATAAAAAGGGTTTTCAAGAAATTTTGATACAGGTCTAGCTACACCAGTGTTTAAAGATCTAGGTGGCCATGGTATTGAACCTCCTCTTCCAATTCATCGTCCGGGAAATTTTTCATTTCAAATTTTTCTCGATTCCAAAATTCAGCTTGGTGATGCCTCATTTAGGCTGTATATGTGTTGCTCATTTAAATTCGATAAATCGTTCTAAAATTTGCGCTTTTCCTTGCGGTGAAGCCATTTGTAACGAGAATGTTGCAACATCTAGTTTGCATTTCATTAAAGAGAAACTTTAATCTTTTCTTTGTGAAACATAAAAAACTATAAGTGAAAACCTTTGTTTATTTTTAATATATTTATGAAAGTGTAGCCATACTTTTCGGACACCCTATAATTTGATTCGCTGTGGTTGACATTAAAATAGTAATGATTTATAACAAGTTTAAACGTGTTTTTTTTAGCTCTTGCTTAGAAAACAGATCGGAATCCTAGAGAAAGCTCTAAGATCAACCCATATAAAAATTTCCATGAGACCAAAAAAATGTTTTTATCCCCTAGAACTTAAAGATAAGAGAGACGTGTCGAGTCGCAAATGTGAAAAAATGATATAACCATAAAATGTTTACTTGCAGCTGAATCGAAATATGTTTCTTTACAACAATTGTAAGAATAATTGTTTACGTTGTGCGCATAACAGCAATAACTCAAGCTTGACAAAGTCGACGTAATGATTCTTGGTAGAATATCTATTGTTCAAATATCTTTTAAGGATCTCATGCAAGAGATAAATAATCTGAATATTTGAACAAATACTCTAATCACTTCCCTGCTATTCCATACTGACGTTGCCAAGATGTTGGTATTGGGTAGCCAATGTCTCGTGGAGTGCAGATGTTACTATAGTAATGAGTACTAGTGTGAAGGTTACGTTGAGGTACAATGTTAGTTTTAAGCTTGAGATTTAGGCATATTCTGGAGTCTAATCAATTCGTTAACGAGTTTCTGGTTTCGCCTTTTGTGTCTTTAAAGGCGGATTATGTCACGCCTTCAAAGGAGACACATGATACAGAGAGAATGATTTCTGTAAGATGTAGGCGAGATTAATATTCAGCCATTAGTTTCTTGTTACCTCTCGTAGGAAGGACTTTGAAGATAGAGAGTGGCGTGAGAGCATTTCTTTTTGCCGGTTTCTCACAAGCTTTGACAAAAATAAGATCAAAAGTTGACTTGCTCCAGAACTTATGTGTCGGTATTGTCCTGTTTTGGATACTTTTCCACAAGTAACCATTGGGAAATAATTAGTTACTTAACAGAAAGCCGGTCCTTCAGTGGAAACGACCGTATTATACTACTTTTTGGTAGACATAGTTTCGAACAATTATCATAAACATTATTTTTAAAAAAAAAACTATTGCCATTTATATGTGCTAAATGTAAATAATTGAAGTTCTTCAAAGTTTCACTTGTACTCACGCATTTTTTGACACACACACACATGCACATCAAAACAGTTTATTGTATCCTGCTACGTCTAAGATTTGTCATGTCAGTTCTGAAGGGCTCAATGTACTCACACTAGAGTAGCATCAATGAGGAAATTAAAGTGCTAGTGTAGGCATCGAATTTGTCGTCTGACACAATAATTTAGAGTTCCAAGACTGTGTTGAGTGGATTTTTGAGTTGAGGAGAAATGGGAGTTAGAAACAATCGATAAATAAACGAATATTGTAATATTGACATTACCTGCATGAGGGCTTGCATATATCATCGCAGTCGTTTCCAACATCTGTAAAATTGCGCAGAACTTCACTTCTACATTTTGCTACAAAAATAAATAAAGACACATTATTATGTCTTCAACAGTTATAAAATTTAATGAACATAGTTAACTATTATATTTTTTTCCATATAAATATACTTGATTTATGTGATAAGTCCTCGATTGCACACAGCAAAGCTATTTGTAGATTTGTTGCTACATTTGATGATTGCTGACCATCTAATTGATTATTTTGAAAATTATATAAAAAATGCGATAATGATTCAAAATAATTTTAAAAAACCGGACATGTACGGTAAACTTAACAGATTTAAATATTAAACAACCAGTCTGATCTCTGACAGATTTAATCATAAAACAATTTAATTCACCATAGCATCTTACAGCCATTTTAGCAACCGGTTCGCTAAACCCGCTTCAAATAAAATTAGGTGTGTTTTTCCAACGAATTGTTGTAAATTGATTGAATAGAATATTATCACTGTGGATTCATCTTAATAGCGTTCCCTGTGTAGATGATTATGTGATATTTGTTGCACGTATGCATGCGCAAGTTATTCCTTTGAAGTAGACAGGAGGTAAAGAAATTCAAAGAAGATATTTATGAATAAAAAATTCGAATTAAATAAAATTACAATAGTAGCATTAATACTGCAAATTTGTTACATCAAATGATATAAGATTTATTGTTTAAGAGAGATTGGCATTTGAACTACGCCGATAAATTCACTAAGGTAAATATTTTTGTTTTATTGTTATTTTATTAAATAATGACAAGAGTATGGCATTATTCAAAAGAACACACTGTTTGGTTTTAGTCTTATTCAGTTTGAAAGCGTTAAATATAATCTCCAACCTATTTTATTTTTTGATGAATTAATTCTTCTTAGAAAGATGCCTCTTAAACGAGATTTAATTTTTCTTTAAGATTCATCAGACATCAGTAGGTGCATCATCCACATTCAAATTCAATAAGACATGTAGTGATTCAAAGCAATTACTTATTTAATCCTTTCTAAGGCGGTGGTAAGAATATTTACCACCAATTTGCATCAATTTCCTTATGCCGATGTAAAGCTATTTTACCACCTTTCATTTTTGCTGCCATCTATTACTAAACTTCAAATTATAAAAATAAATTATAAACTCTTACACATCCCCACAGAATAAAAGGACTAAGAAGAGGGCTCAATATCCTGCAGCTATTGTGGAAATTATATAGAAGAGATACGGGCTCCCAAGATCAACTAAGTTTTCGTCTTCAGCTTGCACGCCAATTGATTTCAGGATTTCCAAGTCGTAAACGAAAAGGACGACCTATAAGTTTCCTGGGCAGTAAGAAATAGGGTTCCAGATGAAGTGAGATTGAATATAGTTGGTAACCATTTTCTACTTTTAGGGAATGTATGCAGGCGATGTCGTTTGTGCTCTACTATGGCACATCGAAAAAGAATACTACGTGTGCATAACATGCCATGTTCTGTTATATGTATCACAGTGTTTTCGAACATTTCATGGAAAACTATATTCGAATTTGTCATTTATGAATGAAAAAAGGTATAATGTACAATTCTCTTTCCAGTGTAAAATATTTTATAAAGATAAAACTAAAAAAAGAAACATTACGTTTCCTACTTTTTTAATAGCACCCAATTGGTGGTAGTTAATATTCTTACCACTAAAAAAGACGGTGTTAAAAATCAAATTAATTTCATCTAATAAGCTAAATGAGTTTTTTTAAAAATCATTCTCAATTCCAAAAATATTTTATTAAAAGGTTAGTTGCTGATGGTATATTTTTCAGGAAAATTGAAAGTAATCATGTTTACATAAAATTTTATACTTAAGAATCCGTGGGAAATACTAATGATATATATTAATCTGTAAAGTATGTACAAAAACAAAAATATTTCAAATAGAATTCTAACTGAATTTAGGTTTATATTTCTGGCAATTTTTCTTTCAAAAGCAAATTTTAAGAATTTAGCTGAATGTATATGTAGCAATTGCTGGAGTAAATTCAAAAAATAATTTTATTGTTGTGTTATTGTTCATAAAATTGAATATATGTGATTAATGGCAAGAATGAAATAATATAAACTATCTATTATTTGTCCATATATATATATATGCACGTTTTTCCTCCACTAAATTTATACAGTTTAATTCATGAAACGGGAGCTATTATTGCAGTTATGCATGCGTTAATTAAACTTCTAAAATGCACAGAAATTTCGTAGTGAAAATGTTTATTAGTTTCGAGTAAAAAGATACAGAAAAAAGTTAATTTGAAATAAAAAAGTTTAAATTTATTAAATTAAGAGTGATTAAAAAAATTTCAGTTCCAGAGATAACATAAAATACTGCACAAATTTAATACAGTAATACCTCTACTTACTTAAGCGAATTCGGAGTTACGCGATTTTCACATCTCGTCGATTCGTCTTTTTTTTTTTGAGCGCAACACAATTCGATTACTCACTCCCTGCTTTCTGTATAGTTAATGTAGGTGTCGCGGGAATCGACGTTCCACAATAATTTATTTTGTGTTATTTATTTCTTATCTACGGAGTGTTTGTTTGTTATTACATGTTTTAATTGTTATATTGTGTTTGTTATACATAATATTTATGCAGATTTAAAAAGTAAATACGTCATACAAACGAAGCAGAACCCCTAGGTCTGGAAACGAAGTCTTTAGACCCAGTTCAATCAGAGGATAGAATGACAATGTTGGGCCTTTTACAGAAAGTTTCAGTTTAATTGATAAAGGGTTACAAATCTTAGAAAACATATGCTCCAATGAAGAACATATTTTTTTTTATTAAAACAAGGAATAAAAAATATATATATTAGTAGGCTACGAGAATTGGCGGGAGAAAAAAAAATCTTTGAGCAGGCAGACTATTTTGTTAGATTTTTTGAAGCCTTCTGCATCAAAATAACTTCGGTTTGCGATATTGTATTTGTGTAATCATATATAAATTTTATTAAAAACTTTTTCAAAAAAATTATTATTTTCTTTCGCCTCCGGCCCCAACTAAGAATACTTTATATGTATTTGCGAAATTATGTTGTTATTGCTCATATCCATGCTTAGCCAAGCTAGACAAAGTCCATGATCTCATTCACTCTCAAAAAATCCAACACCATTAGAAGGTCTTCATATAGATCTTGTTTTGTAAGCCCCAGGCAGTCAAGAATGTATTCTGGAAATGCCTGGCAGGCAGAACACCTAACACAAGTTGGAAATAACTTTGTCTCCAACTTTAAAAGTCAAAGTTCGGAGATGGCCACTTAGGAAACAAGATAAAATAGTTTGTTCCTGCCTGCTGCATTGAAGGGAAAGAGAACCATCACACAGGACGTTTAGTTTCATACCAGTGATGAGCAGGAGGAATAGGCGATAGCTTGTTGTTAATATAGATGGAGTGAGTTCTGAATTGGTGAGAGGGGCTGAATTCCTAATGGGATGAGCTGTGTCATCTTTTGCTAGGGCATCAGCAATCTCATTGCCCGCGATATTAACGTGCGAAGGAACCCATTGTAGATAGATCTCACGAGAAGATGAAAGACGTTTTAGTTTCTCCGAAATAGCCACTCCTGTGTTATCACCCACCTTGCGCCATTTAGAAAGATGTTGGATGGCACTACGACTGTCAGATAAACTCCAGATGTGTTCGAACCAGAAACTGAGAGTGCCTCTTTAAGGCCTGTATCAATAGCAATGAGTTCACTGCGAAAGACAGAGCAACCATCAGAGTTTCTCAGTTTATTGTGACTGGAATAGCTTTGGGACTTAATATAGATACCGCTGCCAGAATGAGAGTGTTCATTCCTGCTGCCATCAGTATAGATAAGAAATGTATCATCAGGAATGTTACTAATAACTTCAAGGGCAAGTTGCATAAGAAGTTCAGGTGGATTTGAAGTACCCCGAATTTTACTTACGCGGTTATCACTCAGTGCCACTTGCCACGAAAATTGGGTTATTATTGTATAGCAGTGCTCTTGAAATTATAAGTTGTTTTGGGGGAACCCTATTAGAAGAATTGGTCTTACCATAATATTTAAAACAGATCAACATATTGTAGGTACTTTATGCAAAGACAACTAAAAATGTATTGTATTTGTAATTAAAACATTTTAATGTAAATTTAAAATAATTTACTCATAAAATATTATTAATTTGCGATTAAAGTGTCGCTTATCCATGCATTATATTTAGTAACTGGGATATGTGGTTGCTTTTTTTTTTTTTTTTTTTTTACAAAAACTGTCGAAATCTATGTCTTATGAAATTATCTGTTGTCGCATTTCATATTCAGCATTTAATTTTTTGTTTTTACGTTTTGTTTTTGAAGCCATTTGTAATACCTGCCGGTTCCTGCTTGCCTCTGAAACCCCTTGTCTACCCGCAAACCCGGTTAAGTGTATGGGAGAAACTGAATGATCAACAGACATGATTTCAATCTAATTAATTTATTGTTACCAAAATATCAATCAGACACACTAACAATCTAATTAAGATAGGCGATCAAATAGTAGAGTGCGGAGGTGAGATTCACCAACACGGGGATAATATTACGGACCCTCAACTGAATCTATAATAGCTTAAATACGCTCAATATTAACTACGTCGCACACTAATAAGCTAACTTCTAATTAAACAAGCTCACGATACCTGTATTTTTTATGCAGAGGATCCAACACTTGAATCTTGCAGGAGATCTTTATCGGGGTTGATCAATGTCGTCGGATCCACTCTCCGTAATCTGTATTCCGTGACAACTCCAAGACCTTTCAATAATTCCACGATCCTTCAATCTTCAACTAACGAACTAACTCGCTAACTCTTTGCCAACTCCCACTTGCCAACAATCATACTCGCGAAAACAGAATTTATATAATATACTTCATTTACATAATCACGCTTTCTTGGTCGGGGAAGTTGGTTGAATTAAAACATCTTTCCCCAGAAGAGTCCCCAAGAGTTACGGATAGATCCGTCCCACATTTACATTGAAAAATATTTTTCCTTTTAATATATAGTTCTGAATGGTATTAAAAAGGTTTATACCTGTGGAGAGAAATCTTGCGTTTTTCATGAATTTGCAATCTAAAATTTAAGAGCTGTTCTTACATAAATTTAGATAATAACGTCGAATCTGTTGATATGTCAATGAGTTGTTCCCTCTCCTACGTTATAGGTGTTTTTTCACTTTACAAATGAAAAAAAAGGTGTATTTTTCAATAGAAAACTATTTAGTTTTGCAAAATTTTGCACTAACGAGTACAAAATTATTTCGCGGAACCCCAGTACAGCAAACAATAGAATACTCACAGTCTAATAGGTAGTACATATAAAGAAAAAGCGTTTTAATATTCTTGTGTTATATTATCAAAAAAGCTTTAAAAGGTATTTAAAAATAAAATTACTACGTTTAAATAAAATTTTCATTTTTTTTTTAATGTTTGGGATGAGTTTTAAATACTTGTGGTTATACAAACTTCATAGAGAACATAAACCTATACATTTTCCATACACTTTTACAATTCTTTTTTTTTTACTGTGACTCGTGGAATCCTAGGGTTCCGTGGAACACAGTTTGAAGATCACTGTTGTATAGTTATTTTGTTGCAGTTTCTCATTTTGCAATGCCCAAAACATGTTTATTTATACACCTCGTGAAGAAAAAAATCGCTAATTTACGTATAAAAAGTACTTCAAAATAATAGAATCGAAATTCCTCCAAGATAGAAATAAAAAAGGCCAATGAATTCAATGTGACAATATTTTTTATTTAAATATGTGATGTGAATATTGAGAATCAAATTATTCAGGATACTTTTTGTTTTCGTGCACGATTATTTTCTGCATCAATATCTTACTTTATTCATAAAATATATATTCATAATCATAATATATTCCATTTTGATATGGAGATCGTTTCTGTTTCCTTTCCCTTTACAGGAAATAGCCTAATCAGTAGTATTTCGCACGCAATTTTATTCGTGATATTTCTGTAACTCTCGGAATTATTGCATGTTTGTCGAGTAAGGAAAAAAGTAGATAATTAGCGAATTCCATGTATTTTACCCCCATTTATTAATTTTCTTAAAAATTTTTTAGTCTTAGTTATTTTATAAAGTCTATGTTTATTAATTTAAACGACTTTTTAATAAATTATTTATATTTGAAAAAAACTAGAAAAACTCAGAATTTAATTAATCGCACTATGAAGAAACATCTCGGACCTCGTCATTTGAACTATGGTGAAGTGGCACCCTCTCTCTGAATTTTCACACCGCGTCTACGAGGGGACTTTGATCCTCGATAGATTTAATGAATAACATCCCCTCTACATGACGGGTCTTTAATGACACTAGGGTCCCAGCCAGTGGTGCACAGAAGAGGGGGGGGGAGCCGGGTCCCTCCAGACACATTGCCCTTGATTTTTTTGGATTGATTGTAATCCTATGTATATAGTAAGAAAAATTTAATTGAGTATTTGTTATTTTTAATTAATTTTATTAATTAAGGCTAATTATTCATTAAATAATTTATTTTTCACTGTTTTTCATTCAAGACAAACGTCAAAATCAAAAGAATATGTTTGGCGGCGTATTGGGGTATGGAACGAGAATAGTGGAATTTCGGTCCTGCATATAAGAGCACGTCGAGATTCATTTTAAACACGCTTTTATAAGCTTCACTTGTACGTAACCGAATCTTTGAATTCCATTTTTATCCATTTTAAAAGATTAGGTTAATTCGAAATTTTTCTCACTTGTCCAGGACCGATGACAATACAATAATTTCATAATTTTGCTCCATTGTCCTGATCAGGATCATCAGGATTAACGATTTCCCATTTTCAGATCTCATCCCACATCTGGCGACTAATTTCAGATTCCATCTCCAGATTTGGCGACTAAAAGATTAAGTTACAACTTAGTTCAATTAAATACAAAAGGATGTTTTTTAGTTTTTTAAACTAGAATTTATTCAGACTGAACTTGACCCATCAGGGAAGGAAACACCAATCCACTGCTCCTGTGTCTAAGTATGATGTCTGCACCATGCCAGATAGGGGTCTCCTGTGACTTGGACAGAGAATAATGAAGACAATTGGAGGCTTGGAATAAAGTCCTGCTTCATTAAGCCTTCTTCTTCTTCTGCAACATCACAACATCCACTCACAGGCCTTGGCTGCCTCAACATCACGCTCCTTCCAGCATCCTTTATTTTTAGCGACTCCTCTTTAATCTTATTCTTATACCCCACACCGGTCACAGAGCCTCTTTCAAAGACATGGAGAGGTGTACGTTCATCCGACATGATGCCTACCCAAACCTCTTCAGCCATAATTGTTGATTTCGCAGACATTGGAGGGTAGGTAGCGGATCCCTGATTCTCTCTATATCAACGTACTGCCAGAATCGGTGTTTAGGCTGAAACGGGACTCATCGGTGAACAGGACGATCGGCAATTGATCCATGCTCCAATCTCTATGCTGTCTGAACCTTACTAACTGGACTCTCCTGTTCGTAGACGTAAGAGGGACGCAAACATCAGAACTTCTGGAAAACAACACTCTCTCATGAAATCTTTTTGAAACAGTCACCCTTGATGCACGGGTTCCTGTGGCTGCAAACAAGTAACGAGAGAGCTGAGAGGCTGTAGCCCCTCTGTTATGCCTCGCTATAATCGACAAATGGCGATCTTCTTCGGCCTTCGTGGCTCTTGAACGACCTTGGCCAGGCTTTCTCTCGATAGATCCAGTATCCTGAAACTGTTTCCATAAGTTACACACGATTCTGGGCGTTAAATTGAACTCTCTACAAATCTGGACTTGACATTGGCCTGCTACTAGTCTCCCCACAATTCGCCACCTCATTCAATCATCAAAACGTTGGTGATTACTCATTTTTATTGTTACAATTTGAATTGAACCGATTGCTTCAAAATAACTCCAAGAAATTCGTCGATGTGTGCTGGCGAACGAAAAACGTATTTACTTACACGCACATGTAAAGCCTGTTTCTCTACTGACTCCGCCTACACACACGTATGCTAACGAATTTGCCATACAAGATTTGCATTTTTATCAAGAAGCAGTGGTTTTTCATTCAGTTCTGTTCTTTTAATGCAATTCTATAAAATATACAAATTCTCTTATTTCATTAGTATGCGTTCGTTCTACCAAACGTTCCAAAAATAAATTTAAGTTTTTAGAAAAAGACGATCAAAATAAAAAACAGTGTAATGTTTGAACTATGTGTCCTATCGGTTCTTTAATTTGCATTAAGTGAAAGAGACATCGAATTTGTGTGTGTGTGTGTGTGTAACTAAATGATTGAGAAAAATAATATTTTTCGCAAACTCTTATATCAATTAAAATTGAAAAAAATTGTGGAAAAAATGTTTAAATGCACAATTTTTTAAAAAATATATAATTACAGTTAGATATAATTAATGGAATTCACTATCAAGACGATATGAATTCTATGGATAATTACGAAAAGCGAATTAAAATATAATTTATTTTTACATTTACTTTTATAAGATCATATTAAGTAAATATTTTAATAAATAAATTAAGATATAGCATAACTCTAAGATTTCCTTTGGTGTTTTAGCCTTAGTTTAATCATAAAGCAAAATAAGGTTATAAATACTGAATTCAAACATTTTTGCATATGACATAATTGTATAATTTTATAAGTAAAGATTGCAAGTCTTTGGTGTTAGATGCATAGTTAATTTTTATAACTTGGAAATGATCTAGAAGTAAAATTATATGCTTTTTATTTTGTTCTACTTACGTTTAAAATATTTAAAATATTTTCTTTTACATTTAAATATCTGTAAATCATCTAATACTTGCTGTGAATTAAATTCTAAGAAAAAATAATAAATAATTTTCACCAATAATAATTAAGAAAGAAATAAAATTGCATTCACAAAAATCATTTAAAGAATCGTAGTTAATTAAATTTAATTAAAGTGTTTAAAAATACGTTATCTTAAAATCTTTCATAAAATGCTTATAAAACAATTTTACATATAGAAGCACTGAAAAGAGTTATATAATAAAAGTAGCACAGCATTTTTATGAGCATTAAAAATTTATCGATTACAGTTCGGCGTGTTTGGCTTTAGCAAACGATTGAAAAATAAACTTCCATCTCTTCAATCAATACATTACATGATTAATAACCTCGAACCAGCCTTCCTTACACCCACTCTATTTGGTAAGTGGTGATTGAAGACAATTACAAACACACAACACACAAAATGGCACAGAAGAAGGGACAAAAATGGTTGAGATGGAAACATTCAGTACCTTCTAATCTATGTCATGATAAACAAACACAAAGTTAAAAAATTACACTTTCGATTAGAGTAAACACAAAGTTATAAAAAATTAAAAAAACAGAAACAAAATACGCATTTTTTAACGTCTGAATTTTTATTTTTATTTTAATCGAATTCTTTTAGGTTAATGACTCTAGAATTACAATACTTGCCACACCTGAAGTTTTATGCAATTGATACAATTTTACGTACAACGTTTCTTTACCCTCAGCAGAAAGAAAAAAACATTCAATGGACAGTGTTACATTTATTATTTTGAATATTAAAACTGAGTATACAGGAAATAAATTGAAAATTTTTATTATTGGATTTACTTTTCAACTATGCAAGTGGTGAACTATATATGAGAGTGTTATACGACGGCTTTTAAAGTTGCCACGAGGCAGGAAATGTTTTACCTTATTGTACTTGATGTCTGTAACTTCTGTTCCTGGACTTATTTTATTATAAATAATAATTATTTAAGAGTAAACAGAGCAGTGTTTTAAAATGCATATATTCGTAGGAGAGCAAATTCGATGTCATATTTTCCTTAATATTTGCCATTTTTCTATTTTTATTTTTTAAAAATATCAAAAATCGGAAAAACTATTTATGTAATATCGATATTTTGCTTGAAATATAGAATAATAAAATTATCTGCCATTACATTTATTTCATAGTATTTGAAGACAAGATAAAAGTTTTCAGGTCTAAATTCTAGCAATATTATAAGAAAGAAGGTGTGTTCGAACACATTTCAAGCAATATTGCATTTAAAAAACTCATCTAATATTTTGTATAATGATTCGTATACGTAATTTCAAAAATAAAAGATATTGTTGCCAAACTCAAGCCAACAGAAAGAATTACAAAAGGACCAAAAAAGTCTGCCAGAGATAACGGTATTTCCAAAAGTGTTTTTGTAATCTTTTTAGAATTTGTAATCCACAATTTAAAAGACTCGTCTCTAATAATCTTATCATAAAGCCCCGCACTGTTGAATCGAGATATTATTTTATTTAACTTTTCTTTGTAGCAGAAGTCCTTTTTCATCACTACACCGATATTAAATGACATAATGGAATCATCTGACAGGTAATAACGTTTCCATACTTCCAGTCCAGCCACCATTTTTAACAAAGAACTGCCGGTCATCACAGCGGTATAAGAATTAGCTGTAAGACTTTTAAGATTCTCGCCTGAGAAGTACCATTCATTGCGAGTTATTGTCTCTCCCAAGTCTCTAAGGTGTTCTTTCTGAGAATTTACAAGCGTATTAATAGTAAAAGTTCCCTTCGCAGCAAAGCACTTTAAACTTCCTCTCGACACTGCATCCGACAATTCTTTGAAATTTCTTGCAAACGGCATTTCCAAGGGGACTGTTAAAAACGATGAAAGATTCGCGGAGTAGTAAAGAGTCACAACTGCTGCAAAGAAACACCAAGAAAGAAAAAGCACTACATTTTTGTATGAATCCAAGTTGAAATTTACGGACTGTTTCAACAGTATACCCGATAGCTGGAACATAATTTGGATGTAAGAATTATTACTATTCAACAAACAACGGAATAGTAATGGCGTCAGAAAAAGAACAAAAAGAATACTAATCCAAACTGTTAAATCAAATGACTGAATGAAAGCCAGTGAATTTGGATATGCGCCTGGCTTAGGAACGGCAAATGTTATTTTGTCTATTACATAACTGCGGCTGAAGTCTATAACTTTCAATCTTTCTTCAGTCATTGCCAGAGTATTTATAGCAATATCAGCTTCACCTTTTTGCACTTTTCCAACCATGCCAGTCCAGCTACCATTCTGCAAAGAACGTCCCCATTCGCCATCTTCAGCAATTACCAGTTCGAAAGGAATGTTCAAGACCTTTTGGAACATATGGAAAATAATTCCATCAATTCCCAAAAGCTCGAAACTTCCAGTCTTCTTTTCACCTATTTTCATTGAGAAAAGGCTTTCTACGGTTGCTACCCTTAGGGTTTCTGGACAGTTCATCATCGAATGCAAATCGCATTTACTTGTTAGAGAAAGGGAATAAAACTTTCTGAATGCTCTGTTAAGGCATGTGTATACGGTGCAAGCGTTCATAGCAATGATGAGGTAACAAAATTTTTAAAAAATGCTCGATCCCGAAAAAAATATATTTTTGAAATTGAAGTTTTCAGAATCGCGTAATTTACCACCTTTTTTTAAGCAAGATGAAGCATCGTTGAGCTCAGCAAAAATGAACTTCAGTTAGATTTAAAGTACATAAAATTGTCAAAAACACCCTTCATTACACGTTATGTGAGAGATTTCATATCACTAATTCTGAGAATGTTTGGAACATAAACAACCTTCGAATACATTATAAATGTCCTCTTATGGCACAAAATCTTATTATCTTCAAGCATGAAGTATAAATTATTCACGATCAATCTATTCCAGTATTTGCATTTAAATTTGAAATTGTTCCACCATGAGATTTAGAGCCCTTATATACTCCATTCGTATCTATCCAACTACCAATATTCGATATGATATAAAGAGTATTTTGTGTAATTGGCTCATCAGATGTAGTTCTGTATTAAAATATCCAATTCTACTTATTCAAGATGAAGTATTGGAAGTAACATGTTTTTGTTTTAAATAGCTATCTCGATATAATAGCTAGTATAAGGAGAGTGCTTATTATTATTTTTTAAAAAAAATTAAAGTCTTAATGCTATAGACATTTTATTAGAAGTATACTTTCAGGGATTATAGTCGAGAATCAGTTCACATTCCTTAAAATTTTGTTTGCAATGATTATTTTGTTAGTATAAATTCGACTTTCAATATTCTATAACAGGGGTCGGCAATCTTACAGTTAGTGTGCCAAACTAATCTACCAATATTATCCACGGGTGCCACACAGTAGGGAATAATTAAAACAATTCGATTCTTTCTTCAGTGCAGGCAAGATTAATTAATAGAAATCAAGAATATTTAGTTTTATTATATCTTGAGTATACTTCATTTGAAAATGTTTATTAACATAGAAATAAACAAGGTAAAAAGTAGCTTCAATATAAATATAAGAAAAGTAAAATTGTACATATATTGTGTTATGCTTTGAGAAACATGTTTATTAAAATATAAAATAAACAACGTGAAATATAAGAATTCCTTCCATATATTTAAATAAAAAAATAAATATTTTAATTAAACTATTAATTATTAAATATTTTATAATTTGTTCCTGCACCGCTTTATTTCACACTGCAATATCAAGGGGTATAACTTGTGATTTTTAATTTGATACGATTCTGAATGTTCAGTTGTGTTAAAAAACTTCTTTGAGGACTCAAAATATTTTCCATACGAGAATAGATTTGTTCACGCATTGAATATTTATAATCAAAAGCGGAAAGCAGAGGGCATTATTTTAAGCTTCAAACAATATTAAATCTCTCCAGCAATTTAAAATAACTCTCGGTTTATCATTAGCGTTATCTTCCAGATTTTTTCGGAATTCCATAAATTTTGCGATCCATAATACTGAAGATGTTGATTCAATAAGCTCCATTTAAAAAATATCATTTCCATCCATTCAAAAATTAATATATTCGTAGAGTGCCATCGGGATTGTACCATGTGCTTTAGGTTGACGACGCCTATCCTATATTGTGAGTCGCAACAAATGAGACTAAAATGAAATACTTATTTTTCAATGAAATTATAAATTGTTATATAAGTATATTAGTTATATTTCGTGAAAGGAATACACTTCCTTTTTGGAAAAAAAAAAATGAATTTTTCAGCCCACGTGCAATGCAGTTTTTTTTTCTTAAATCATTCAGAATATTATAGATGCAACAATAATTTTTTATTCATATTGAGTTTTCATTTTAAACATTGAAAAGCCATGATACAGTTCTATTCGAATAGGATATTTACATACATGTACTTTTAATTTTTCACAGTATTTTACTACAATTATTTAAACAAAGGAGCTAGAGAGAGAATATCTAAGCAGATTTGATTAAAATTAACTATTTGGAAATTAGAATTCAAACCATTATATACATTTAAAATATTAACAATGTTTTTAAGGGTGTGGGACGATCACAACAAGATGAAACTATGAACAAAACATTAGTATAAAGCAACAAGAATAAATAAAAATATAAGAGTAAAGCAAATTTTAAATATGAATTATGGTTAAACAACTCAGATATAAGTATTCCGTCTTATAAGAAAAATATACAAAACAGAAGGAAACAGAATACAAACTCGTGGTTTTTTCTGAATGTTTTCTTTCAATACAATAATTTCATACAGGGACGTCTTAAGACTATTTGAAACCCTGGGCCCTTTTGCAAAAGTAGGCTTCCACTATGGCCCTTCAAAGTAGACAGCATACAACGTACGTTATTAAATACTTGTACTAGCAATTATCTGAAAAAAATAAATATATGTGACTACCAAAGCTAGGCAGAAACGTTCTCGACCGCGACTGCAGTCTTTCGACTAAATCAGTAGTGATAATGTATGGTGGTTGGCTAAAGACCCCTTATATACATATATGTTAGTTTTAGGCCTAACTTTTCAACATGGCTCTGTTTTTTCTATTATGTCGAAAATTTCTGCTGGACGGGGAAGGTGGATCCGTAAAGTATACTTAACCCTAATTTTGCTGGTCCTAATTCAGCAACAACTTTAGAAATCATAATAGGTCTCCATTTTAGTCTATAGACTTTTTTGGTTTTTTCCATTTTAAAGTTCTAACTCTGTTTCCTGTTATACATACTTTTATTCAAATCCAGTACAATATTCATTTCCACAATTTATTTTCTAGTTATGTTTCTTAGAATCTGGCTTCTATCTTTTAGCTTTGTTGGTTGTATAATTTTGTCTTATTATTTTATTTTATTTCTTTATACTATATATATATTACAAAAATATGCAAAAAAATAGCTATAAACCTAAGATAACTATAATCATGATAGAAAAGTCTTAGCCACAGTAGTACTAGAGTACCATACAGTAGTACTATATATATATATATATACATGGACGACGGTCATCCCATTATAGTGACATGACATAATAATGCAATCTTGCCATTATTGCCAGTTGGAATATAATTTGGAATTCCCAGTTTTTGGAAACTATGACTGGGATAACATTTGTCCATTAAAATTATTCGGATCATGATCTCCTTGGGGCTGAGTCGGTCGAGAACGAGGTCTTCCCCCCTTCCCCGCGAGACCAAAATCCTGGTACCGGCCCAGTTGGCCCATGCCTTAAGACGTCCCTGGTATCATAAGTTATTTTTGACGTGCACTGATTATCACACTCTATTATTTTGTTCAAACCTTTCTAAATTTTTTTCTACTAAACCTCTTTTTTATGTTTCACAAGTTTTCAATAACTTTTTTTGAGCCATTCGTTAGCATAAAATTAAAATTCATCTTTTTCTCATATTAAAAAAACTTACATTTTTAAAAAAAAACATTGGCTTTAAAATTGTAACTAACAAATATACTATTTTATTACTTCTAGCTACATTTCATACAGTGGAATTATCCGATTTAAAAAATGAATGGTTCAAATTTCTCCTCCTTTTAAAAAACTAAAAATAATTTTTTCCAATGAATATTCACACAGAATAATTCTGAATTTAATAAATACGAAAAAAATGTTGAAATATCAGTCAAGAGTAACAATAGCACTATCCATACTTTAGATTGGAAAATATTTAAGTAGTAAAAAATATATATATACTTTTATATATTGATATTTAAATTAAGTTAACATATGGCTTACTAAATCTTTACTCTAGCATTGAAATAAAAAGTAGGCAAAAATATGGCATTATTTTGAATTGTTTCATTAATTGAAAGCTATGTGCATATTAAAATGATATTGGAAAATTATAAAGAAACCAATTTTCTAGTCCTTTTTTTCCTTCTTAAATGATAACACATAATCTCGCATATCAAAATAAAAACGGCAACCCCAAAACCTAATGAAAGCATCAAGAAAGAGCCTATGAGGTCTCTGAGGGTCAAAGGATGCATCGCTAAATCCGTGGATCTTTCTTCATGCATAGTAATCCACATTTGAAAAGATATGCTTCTTATAAACTTTAAATTCAGCCCTCCGCTGTTAATAGCATTTGTGATTTTATCCAATCTTTTTTTGTAACAGAATCCTTTTATGACAGCTGGAGCAAACATAAAAGACACTAGAGAATCATCGGATAAATAATTCGCTTTCCAATCTTCTGGGCCTGCAAGCATTTGTAAAACCGACCTTACAGCTAATGCCGCTGTATCCTTAGTTACTTTATTATTCTGAGCGTTGTAATACCAGCTATTGTTAACAGCCGCTTGACCTAGGAACCTGATGTACTTATCTGGATGATAGAGAAGGGCCTCCAAGGCGGACGAACCTTTCGGAACAATTATTTTATAATTACGTTTCATTACGGCTTCAGAAAGCTCTTTGAAATCTTTAACTGGTGGAATCTGCAATGGGACGGTTAAAATTGATAGAAGAACAGTTGAGTAGCTAAGCGTCATAATCATTCCAAAGACAGACCAGGAAAAACTAATTATCCTGGACCTCTGGGAATTATTGTTTTTAAATGAAAATTGTCCAAGGAAAGAACCCAGAATCATAATAAAAGCATTAAAGTAAGTGTATTTGATATTTAAAAGGAATTTCAACGCCCATGGCATTAAAAGAAGAACAATCAAAGTTGGAATCCATACAGTATAATCATACGGACGGATGAAGGCAAGTGATTTGGGATAAGTTCCCGGTTTTTCAATGGCAAACGTTATGTCGTCTGTATCAGAAATTGGACCAAAATCGACTACACTGGCTTTTTGTTCTGTAACAGTTACCGAATTTATAGACAGATCAGCCAGGCCGTGTTGAATTTTTCCAATGAGCCCAGTCCAAGTTCCGTTGTCTAACAAGCGACCATATTCTCGATCTTCTGTATCAACAATTTCAAACGGAAGATTCAAAGCTTTCAAAAAGAGCTCAAGACGTTTTGCAGAAGACCCTGAAAAACTGTAACTTCCGTCTTCGTTTTTGATTGGTTGATTATAATTTGATCTAAGAATGGCGACTCTGATAATTCTAGGACAAACCATTTTTTTTAATAAAAAGGTTTATTTTTTTAAGAAATGGAACTCTGATTAGAATGTTTCTTAATTGAAATTTTGCTTCATAAGAAAATAACTGATTCTTTGTTTAAATAGCTGAATCGAAAATAATTGATTTAAACTCTTAGAATAAAATGTTCTAGTTGTACAGAATACAAGAGCACTCTTAATTTAATCTATATGTAACTTATGGTTAAGTATGCAAAAGTAACTTTCTTAAATCACTAAGTTAAAAGAAATCTAAAATTTCTTAATGAATACTGGAATTTCCAAAAGCTCACATACTCAAACACCAAAAAATTCTAATAATCTCAAAATATTAATACACATATATATACAAACAAATTCAAACAAAAACAATTATTTACTATAGAATTTTTCTTTTGATATGTATAACAACTAAATGTTAATCGAAAGAGACATAATGTCATCAAAGAATATTCTACTATATTTATACAATAATTGATAAAAATTAGATTTTTAATATTATTTATTTATTAACTTAATCCATTTTAATATATTTTGCTTTAGATATCACTAGTTTGTACAGGTATGTATTTTTATATAAATTCTCCACATATAACAAAACTAACAAATTATGGTGTAATTCTATTCATATCTTTTTCCACCAGAAATATTCGCTCAATTTTCATTAGCAATCGTTACAATGAATATTACGTAATGTCTACAATAATAATACAATTTTTAAATCTAATGCAACACAAACATATTAAAATAATAAGCTAGTTAATTATTTAAGAAATACTGATAAAGCACATAATCTTTAACATAAAATCACATTTTTTTATGAAATACTCTAAGATAATATACTTCGTAGATACTCTAAAACTCTTTAAAAAAACTAAACAGAAAACGTGTTAAGAATGACAAATTGACTGTTTGTAAAGTTCATAAAGTAGAAAGTTGTGAAAAATCACTTAATATAGAAATATAGTTTTAAATCACCAGTTTGATAACCATTAGAAATGTCTTTACCATTCTTCATAGATTTAGAAACAAATGAATTAAGTATAATTCGAAAACCGTGAAAAATGTAGCTCTAAAATAATTATTTTCTATCCATAAGAATAATAGAAGCAGTAGAAAAAAATCGTGTAAAAGTTAGTGAAAATTCAGATTTTTTTAGTCGTATTTTTCAAATGCAATTCTAAGTTTCGTCACCAGTAACGTTTCTGTTGCTCTAATTACAATCAAACTCAAATCCAAATCTTCTTTGCTTTTTCTTGATGAAAATTATCATGCCAGAGAATTGAAGAAGGTTGTGGGCTCATGACATCAATATTTTCTACAAATCCAGTTCAATATGTCAGAAATCACAAAAACTGCTGTACCAGAAGTGAAGTGAAATAAATGGTTAAAAGATAGTGAGTTTAAAAAATATTTTTTTAAAACGTCAATAAAATGATAAGTTGAGAATAATTTTAATGTTACTTATAAAGTTAAGTACACACAAATTCACTAAACAAAATTTCTTTACTTTATAACAACTCATTGCGAAATCTTTCGTCATTTTGAAAGCTCCCCATTTCTGAGTGTTCCATATAATCGTTCTTAAACAGCGACTAGTTAAGTGTTTGATTGCGAGTAAGGTATTCTTAATAATATTTAAAAACTATTGCTTTATTATACTACACATGATTTCAAAAAAGTTTTTTTTCTTTGTTTTAGAACACAGGTTCTTACAGTCGTTGTATAATTTTCCCATTTATTGTAGAAAATCTCATTTATATTCGAATTTATTAGTTTAATTTATATTAGAAAATCAAGATGTATTCATTTACATTGAATGTTTGTGTAAATTATAATAAATCTCAGACAGTACTTTATTATCTTAACAATGTTTATGTAAAGTAACTGTTCTACTCATAATGAAAGAAGAATATCCTATTAACACGGCAACTTTTTTCTCACGGAAAAGTAAGAATTATGCAATAATAGCACACAAATTATAATTATAGAAACATATACTTCAATAGATATAGATGAGAAAGCTAATTTAAAATGAAATAACTGCAGGGGAAAAAACGAATGGAATTTGAATACAAAATCCGATTTCTCTAGATCAGGATAACTGTTGAACATCATAAATGATACTGATAACGTGAACGTGATAACTGATTTCCATAAATCTTCAATAAATGCAATTTAATAATGGTAATTTACGTGCAATGTTTGTTGTCATACTATTTATAGGTAATGTAAATTCAGTATTCAAAAGCATTCTTCTCGTTTTATAAAAAGAATTTGTCACACGTTATAAATAAAAACAAAGCATTTCAAACTAACAACCATTTTATGTAAGGTTAGAAATCTCGTTTGAAAAGCTTATTGCCTCTCTAAGATTGTAGTATAAATAATTGATGGACTTTTGATTTAAAATGCTTCTTTTCCTCATCTGGTTTATGTGTCTGAAATAATGAACACTAAACACATATTTTTATGGCATTTCAAAATAAAAATATTGACAGAGAATAAGGATGAGAAGGCACGCCATTATTTCAAAAATATGTCTTGTTGAAAATTCTTATTTTAGGACTTATATTTTCTATCTCGTTATTTCAACGAGGCTTATGATATGTTAACAAGGAGCTGTACAAAAATTCTAGTTACTTATTTTGTTGCATTCAAATAAAGCTCCGTTTGTCAGCTATTTTAAAATCTTGAGCGTTATATTAAAGCCGAATTTTTCCGACTCTGGCCTCCAATAGCTAAATGGTAGGGGTAGCGAACCTGGCTCCACCACTGGTTAAAGGTCAAAGGAAGGTTGTCGATTCATGATTCCCCTAAAGATCCGCCTTGTAGAGGGACCAATACAGGCTAAATATATCCTGGCTCAAAATCCTTACGTTCGCGTGATGTGAAAGTTTGGAGAATGGCCTGCCAGCTCAAGAGTCATTCTCGTCATTCGATCATGGCTCAGATTTGCGTGGTCTGTCAACAATAATTCTCTCTCTTATGTTTCTTTAAAAGGCGACATTTATAAGCAATTAAGTAATATTTACTGACCATTTAATTGAGCATTTTGAATTTGTGTACGTAATTTTATTATCCTTTTGAAGTCTAGATTAGACTCTGGTGCATTTTTATTCGCTGTATCAGCCGTACCTATTGTACGAGGTCTCCAAGCTACAGGAGCCCCAATATGTGTAAGCAAAGAGTCGCAAAATGTTGTCAATGGTCCAATTAACAAAACTCTCATTTCCAAAAAGGGGCCCCCAAAGAATTTTAACTCAGGGCCCACTTAGTACTAGCTACGCAAAAGAAGAGTTTGAACGCAAAAGAGTTTGAACACAAAAGAAGAGTTTGAACGTAAAAGAAGAATTTGAACGTAAAAGAAGAGTTTGACCGTAAAAGAAGAGTTTGAACGTAAAAGAAGAGTTTGAACGTAAAAGAAGAGTTTGAACGTAAAAGAAGAGTTTGAACGCAAAAGAAGAGTTTGAACGCAAAAGAAGAGTTTGAACGCAAAAGAAGAGTTTGAACGCAAAAGAAGAGTTTGAACACAAAAGAAGAGTTTGAACGCAAAAGAAGAGTTTGAACGCAAAAGAAGAGTTTGAACGCAAAAGAAGATTTGAACGAAAAGAAGAGTTTGAACACAAAAGAAGAGTTTGAACGTAAAAGAAGAGTTTGAACGCAAAAGAATGTATCCGAAAAAAAATAAAGGAAGTTTTCTCTATAAAAATATATTTTCCTTTAAACTTTTGAAAATATCTTAATACATTTCTTAAAGATTTTAAAACCGTCAAAGGAATCACTGGAATCGGGGTAAGATTATAATCCCACAAAACTTCTTTATTTTTTTTATTTTTTTTCTCACCTTGTACTTTATTGCAGTAGTTCTTAAACTTTCGGGTCCCTCTTTATGTATCAGCCTGCCATCGCGGACCCCCAAGATTTTGAACATCCCTCCTCGACTCTCAACACAGGGCTGAGTGATTTAAGGGTTCATCAATAATCCAAAGACTGCCTCTTCTACTTTTACACTTTTTTCAACACTTTCTTTTTAAAAATATTACAAAATACTAATTTAATACTAACTGAATTAATATTCTTGATAGAAATACATGTTTTAGTAGAGTTTTTTCTCGGGGGAGGGAGCAATTAAGTGATCTAGACTAAAATGGCGCATCTTTCAATTTTTCCACATGGTTTTCATAGTCTGTTATAAAGGGAAATCTTAACATTAAGGTATCCAACTACCCTAAAATTGTGTGACAGTTTTTTTTATGATTTTATTTTACAGGCCATCTTATTAGCTTTATAAAAATACCAAGTTTATTATTTTTCGTTCACTAGAACAAAATCTACAAGTGTTTTAGTACAAGCAGCTGTCATTACTTTAAGCAAGATGTCATAGTTTAAAACGCTCTTTACTCGAAATGTGTATGTTTTTTTTTTTTTTTTTTTTTTTGAAAATGCTCAAACGAGGACAGCGATTGCTCAAAAAGTTTTGAAAATAATAAACTGAAATTTTTGTGCATATTTTCTATAATAGCAGAAGTGCTTTAACCTTCAGATCTGCCAATCACTGTTTTATTACAAGATTTACAGTCCCTTATGTGAATATAATCACTGTTATATTTTAAGCACTTTCATATAATAACTAAGATAAAAAGTGCTCTAGTTTTTGTAAAAGTTAAAATTATCTCTTATCTTAAAAGTCATTTCAAAAATGAATAACATAGCAACACATCAGAATTGAAAATTTGTTGATAAACTTTAGGTACAGAATGGGCACCGTTTATGCTTTTTTTGTTGTAAATGTTTACACATTTTTTTTAAAGAGCTGGGGAAGACGGGAGGTCAGCAGACCACAGTGAAAGAGTCACTGCTTTACTGCATTCAAATAAATGCAATAGTCTAGATTTGAGAAGAAAAGTGAATTCAGTAGGAGTAACATTACGTTCTCAAATTAAAAAGGACTGATAGATCGAAGCATTTAATAATGCATGATAAATATGCATATGCACATGTCATTTTCCCACAAGCAATTTATATTTCATTCCACTGAGCGACTGATTTGTTTAGTCACATATCACATCAAAACAGCTATATGGATCATTGACCTTGCAATTTAATAATGGGGGCAAGGTCATGACGATCACATGATAAATGCAATCACGTGCTCTCCGTCGAGCTCAAAATTGACACTAGGCTTGTACTTTTTATTCTACTAGTACAATTTAGTTAAACTTTCTCATTCGGTAACAGAGTAAAGATGTTCAGATATTAAGACTGTTTACAAAAATTTTTTCAAAATTAAAAAAAATTCTTGTGCATGCATTTTTTAAACCAAGTACATTTTGTTTACCAACGCGCGTTATTATTGTTGACAAACATGTAACTCTTTTAAAAAAAAGTTTTTGCAAAAAAACAAAACTTGGCAACAGCGAATTGCATGAATTGATTGACTGGAAAGACAGGATTATATTTATCATGTGACTATGATGTCACATTAATTTAGCCCATCTCTTTTAAATTTCATTTTATTCTTGTTACCGAAAAAAAAAAAAACGTTGAAAACAGTGAATTAAGCCTATAAAGCTAAAATTTTACTTGTTGCCACTTTATCAATCCTGTTCAAATATATGCTCTTTGTGGCTTAAATTTCAACGCGCGAATCGAACTTGTTTATAACCCAAACAATTAAAGACAGAAAGCGATTTAAATTCAATTAATTGCACAAACTATGATGCATTGAATAGAAAACACTCACCTTCAGTTTTGTTACATGGACTGCAAAACCTCCACTTGGCCATAGATGCTCGCGTTGGCTGTTCGTCCAAGCATCCACATTTGGAAAATAGCAGTGTATTTTGACACAACGTGTTACAGTGCTTTAGGAATTAAAAAAAATGAATTAAAAGTTTGTAAAAATGAATTAAGAGTTTGTAAAAATGAATTTAAGCTATAAATGGAGATGGGAGGGTAAAAAAAGGACAGGAAAAAGTTATTGCACTAACATTTTTACCAAAAGGATTACGGATGTTTTTATAAATAAAAAGAGGTAGTAGCTGATTCGTAGTAGTAACTAAAACAGTATTAAAAACTCCCGGACTTAAGGTACATTGTAATGGTTTGATAATGAAATTTTTATTTCTCCAAAACCTGTTCAAGTAACAGTACTTAAAATAAAAATAAATTTTAGTGTGAATAAGTTTGATTTTGTTTCAAATTTTTTTTAAAAAAACTACGCTGCCCACAGGGTGTTTTCTCTCATAATTGGGGTGGAAACGAGCCAAATCGTATTGTCACCTACATGGTTCTCAAGACTTCACCTAACGACAAGCTTACAGTCTGCCCCTTTGTCTTGATGAATTTCGTGGGCCTTGATCTGGTACATAACGATCACTGACTTTAGTAACAACAACAACACAAAGCAACACTTCAACAAAATAAAAGAACTTGCAAATAAATTTTAAAAGTTTTCCAAAACTAAAAGGAAGCTCCCATGATATAGCTGTTAGAAGTTAAGAATCTTGCTCATATTTGAAATACATCGTATATAATGACACATCTTATTGTTAATAATACTTAATTTATATGTTTTATTTTAACTTATTCCACTTCATTTTTCTAAAATCTTTTTTCCTCTAATATAAACAAAATATCTTACCTCATATGTATACTTTAAGGTTTTCAAATCGAAATCCAAATTAAATAATTTCAACCTCTCTATAATTTGAGAATCTTGAAATGTTTCGGTACAGGCACCTTCACGACCAGGGAGCAGACTAGTAAATTTCTGTAACAAAATAAAAAAAGCCATGAACAAGTGATTTTTTACATGGCAATTTATTTTTGATTCTTAGGAAGTTATACAGAATAAAAGTACGATCCAAATACTTAATTGAATTCGGCCCTCACAACAACAAAATCGCAAAATTAAATGTTGCATTGATTTTACCATTCCGTATATCAGTAATTCTCCCCCCCCCCTTTTCTTTTGCGGTACACTTTTAGCAATTTACTGTTAGTGGTGGCCCACTAACAGTAAAATAAATTTAAAAGAGTTTTACTTATCTATAATTACACTATGTATAAAACTGTTTATGATAATAATTTTCACTGTTAAATAATAAGTACGACAAAGACATTGAGTAATTAATTATAAGATTATATTTAATGCTAAATTTGAGCTTGATTATTTTTGATAATTTCGCTTACATTTGGTCGTAAAAATGATAATGCTACTCTTATTTCCTCATCTACATTAAAAAAAATCTCGTTTTTTTCCCGTTTTTATATTTCTCAAAGTTGAAAATCCGAATTTACACAGTTAAGATGTAGAAAACTGTAACAATATTTTTAATGCTGTTTTGGCTATTACGAGATAATCGCTTCTAATTTTAATCCCAAATGAATAAATTGACTCTTTCGAATGTTTTGAAGTTAAATCTTGATTATTACAGTGCGAAATTACTTTTTCCTCCTCATTCGAAGTCAATTCGTATACAGATGTATCCCTAATCACAAATGGATTCGAACCCAATCAAATTTTTTATACGCATTTATCCACAAAAGGATACCATGAATCAGGAAAATCCTTAGTTTATTTCAATAAAACGGTCGAATGATTTGGTCCTGGATTTTATTTTTTCTCCGAGTATAATTAATAATTAAAAAAAAATGGGGCACACAAAAGTGCGCGACATATTGGTTGTGAGATTCACTGCTATATATATATTTCATTAAATGATAGCCCAGTTCAAAATGCATAACAAAATTTTACAACTTTGAGCTAGCTTCCTATTCCTTCCGTGGCTTGATAATCATTTTATTACTGAATATTTTTCTTTATAAATTTAATGATTTTCGTTAGTAGAGTTCAATCAACTTTTATCTTATAAAATTCAAATTTTAGAAGTAAATTTTATAAAAATGTTGTTTTCATGTCTGCTTCTAAGTTGTTTTTTTGTTTGTCCTACACACGATACTTATACTTTTCAATGCTAGTATAACTTAGAGTTAATGTGTTAATTAAGAATAGTTAAATAAAATAGTTAAATTTTTAAAAACACTTGATTAACCAGTACATTTACCAGAAGTGAATTTACTTTGAATTTCAAGCATTATATCAACTTTATTACTGAAATTTTTTATTTAAAATTGTCTTTTAATGTTTTCGATTGTTAATCTCGATTCCAAATTCCATTTGAAGTTCAAGGTTGATTCCAAGATCATTCCTCCAAGGTTGTCGGGGTTGTATGCATTCTTGTTTTCATTATTTTATATCATTTTTTGTACCTTAATTGCGTACTTTTTTGCATCACTAACAAAGAACAAAGCTTATGGGATTATTTTAAAATTTTTAAAAATCTTGAATCACGAATATCTTAATAAATGGGCAAAATTCAGGATGGCCACATGACAAATGCAATTACGTGAACTCCAGTGAATTGTATACTGTAATTAGACTTGTATTTGTTGTTCTACTTGCAAAATTCAGATATAATTTGAAATTTAATAATTGTGTACGAACGTTCAAGTATTAAAATTCTTCAAAAAGTGTTCAAAATTTTAAAAAAAAAATCTTATATGACACGTATATATTTAAAACAAGTGCATTTTGCTTACCCATGTGTGTTATTATTGTACTTTTTAAAAGAAAGTTTCTCTCAGTAAAAGGAAAAGTTAGTAGATTGACTGGAAATATATGGATGCGTTTCTCATGTGTTACATGACATGAATTTATGAACTGATTAGCTGGAAACACGTGATTGCAGTTATCACGTGATTATGACATCACATGAATTTAGCCCATTTTAATTTAGTTAACTTTCATCATTACCCACCTTCCAGAAACTTTTTCGTGATTTATTGATTCAAGGTATTATTTTATTAAGACAATTTACTACCCTAAAATTGTGAATTTTGCGAAAAATTGACACAATTTTTTTTTAATAATTTTGTTTTATAGGCCATCTTACTAGTTTTATAAAAAATTCCAAGTTTATTGCTTTTCGTTCACTAGAACAAAAACTACAAATATTTTAGTAAAAGCAGATGACATTACTTTAAGAAAGATATGTCATACTTATGTATATATAAAACGCGTTTTACTCGAAAAGTGTTTTTTTGAAAATGCTCAAACAGGGACAGCGATTGCTCAAAAAGTTTCGAAAATAATTAACTAAATTTTTTGTTTATGTTCTGCATAATAATAGAAGTGTTTTAACCTTCAGATTTATCAGTCACTACTTTGTCACAAAATTTACAGTCCCTATGTGAATATAATCACAGTTTTTTTAAGCAATTTCATATAATAACTGAGATAAAGTGCTCTAGTTTTTGTAAAAATTAAAATATATCTTATGCTGAAGGTCATTACAAAAATGAGTAACATAGCAACACATTAGAATTGAAAAATTGAAAATTTGTTCATAAACTTTTGGTACAGAATGTGCCTCGTTTAGGCTACTTTTTATACATTTTTACTATTTTAGCAATAATAATAATTCCTTTTTCTCTTCTTAATTTTAGACTATTTTTCTTAAAATGTACTAAGCAAATCTAAAAACTACAAAATTTTCCATATCTCCATTTGAAAAGAAAAAAAAAGCTGTCACAAGTAGTCGGATACCTTAATGCAGAGGTTCTTAAACTTTCGAGCACCGTGCCCCCCCCCCCTATATGTATCAACCTGACGTAGCGAACCTCCAAGATTTTGAACACCTCTCCCCCTGACTCACAACACATGGCTGAGTGATTTAAAGGTAATCGTTACAGTATTGGCCCGTTATAAATCCAGTTCTTAATTTTTCCACAAATGTTTCTACAATTTTTTGAAAATATTACGCTGTAGTAATGGCTATGTAGTTACAAACAGTATTTAAAAAAAACCTCTGATTTAATATTCTTGATTAAAATGCATGTTCTAGTAAAGTTTTTTCATTACAAACAAATTAGTGATCTAGGTTAGGATGGACATCTTTCAATTTTTCCATGATGCTTTTCAGAATCTGTACAGGAGGAAAATCATAACATTAAATGAGAAACCTTCGCGGACCCCCTAGAAAGGCGCTGTGGACCTTGAGGGGTCCACGGACCCCAGTTTAAGAACCACTGATTTAATGCAATGCAAGAGGAGTAAAATAATAATTTAATGAAGAATATCATTAATTTATACATTTGCACGCGTATGATTTTATTTTTAGTAGATCAATCATTATTTCTGTTTCTTTAAGTCAATTTGAACCATTTTGTTCATCATTGCTAATCTAGCTTTGCTAATACGTAAGACATCGAATATTTCCATACTCTTTTGACTCCAATATGAACGCTTCTTCCTGGGCTGGCGATGATTCCTCCCCTTTGTAAAGTCGGAAACGTTCCTTGTGGATGGACCAGAAGCCTCACTCCATATTCTGACGATATCAAGTCCCAATATTCCTCTCTCTCGATATTCAAGGTCAAACGAATTCCTGAAAAAAAAATTATGGTCAGAGGAAAAAATACACCGTAGAAATATGTGGTATGAATTACATAGAGATGAAATATTCTTCTTAAGCAAATAATTGATTTTCAAAGACAACACTTGAATGGTACTATGAATAGTCATTTCTTTTTCAAATTCTTTTCTAAATTTACGTTACCGGCGAAGTATGAAAAGCCGGCATTCTAAAGAATGCTTAGGCATTGTGCATAATGCTGGACGTTTTTAGGGAAAGTATGAAATATGAGAACTACTACATATTTTGCCTAGGAATTGTATATAATACCTAAGACCTTCTATTGAATGTCGTATTAGGCAAAAGTATGAAAAGAGGTCATGATAAAGCTATTATATCAATGACGTGTGTTCCTCAAAATTACAAACGTTGTTCTGAAAAAATGAAAGTGCCATTAAAAAAATTATTCAAAATACGTAAAAGAGTATGAAGGTTGTATAAATCAAAATTTATGCTTTTCTTACTAAGGAAAGCAAAAGTTTCACATAAAAAAATAAGAAATTAAAATTAACCTAGTTGTTACAACGTGGTAGACTTGAATTACATTTCATTACATTTTAAACGCAAAAACATTTAACATTTTGGCATTTTGTTTTACACATGCATTTGACGAATCTATGGCCACTTTCATCGGACTGAGCAATTGCAACTGACCGGAGAGAATGGCCAGGAATATCTTCAATTCTAAGCAAGTTCTTAGAGCAGAAAGTGAATTGTGATCTCGCATATACTTTTTTAAAGCTCTTTCATATGTTCCAAGTCGGTAGAAAACATCCTCTTCCCCACTCATCACAAGTGCAAATATATTGGCATTCGGAAAAAATCTTTAGTTTCACCACAATGCCCTTTTTAATACTTACCTGTTTTTTATAGCAAGGTTCACAAAGCTGGATGTACAGTTCAATTCATGAATTGTAATGTTTTTGTATTTGGCTGAAAATTCTTTCAGAATTCTATCACGTCCTCTGTGTCCAATAGCCAAATGAGCTAAAAATTAATTATTTGTTGAAGAAATTTAAGTAAAAAACTGCGTGTTTTGACACTCTCAAACAAACTGCGAAGTGCAACTAACAAATTCTGAGCCTGAGGTACGCGTTAACAGCAGAACATCCGGGATTTTGATTACCCATAAACGTTAACCGGTGTCATTTCGACTCACACTGCGATATAAAATACCAAAACTATTTGTTACAACAAAATAATTGCAAGACTACTGCTCAGTAGGTTTAGTTTTAAGACATTTTAATATTATTTCATATAATTATCATATATTATGACCCTTTACATCACAACAAACTAACGTTGACATTATATTTTGCGAAGCTTGTTGGACCATTGTTTTGTCGCAAATCTGCCGGGAGCATTGTCACTATGCGGTATCCATTTTGCGCTATATCAGGATTTACTGGAATATTATCAATTTCAACAACGTTTCCTTCAGATTCTTCAGTCACTTTCACGCAATCTTATGTCTTCATTGGAATCTAAATTAGAACAAGATAGCTCACCACCATCAGATTCATTCTCAGAAAACTCGCACTACAAATTAGCAGTTTCATCAGGGCTTAGACCTTTTCTTCCAACCCTTGTTTCAGGGTGTCTACTCTACGCAAGGTTCGAAAATCGAATTAATTTTATTTTATGAGCAGATAAACAAATGCTATGTAAACGAAAAACTTAAGACACAACAATTTTAGAATAACTGATTCATTTCCACTGTGAACCAAATGAAACTGCATTCAAGGTCAAATAAATGTGCGATACTACTTTGGGCAGTTTGTTTTACTAATGGTATCTACTTAGTGAACTATCTTTTGCTAAATGACTGCTATTTATAATGATAAATTGCCTTGTGGTGTCGAAACGACACCAGCAGACATTTTAGGTGTATTTAATTTTGTAAAATCTCTCCCAATTAACCTAGAACCACAAAACCTTTTCTGTGTAATCATCATGGAAAATGATTAAAAGTAACGAAAAAATTTCAAAATACCAGAAAAAATGTGGAAAGGAGAACAAACTTAACAGGTTCCGGTGTCCAATCGACCCCGACAGACTTTCTAGTGTTAAAAATCACGTATTCGAAATGAATCGGAGATTTATTTCATACTTTGCTGTTTTCTCATTTGCCATTCTATAGAATGCCTAGGCAATGTATGAAATATAAATCATTTCATACATTGATGGCTAGTTTTAGGTATTATATACAATGTCTGGGCATTCTATAGAATGCCGAATTTCAAATTTTTCCGGAAACAAAAAATTATCAATTTCTGTTGAATGTATACGAATGTGAAATCTTAATGATTGCTATCGATTATACTTAACAATTTGGTTGAGCCATAATTGCAACGCTGCATAACTTGACTAAACTTTTAGTCGTAGATTTGATTGTATGCGCTAACCCTACTCGTTCCGAATAAAAATTGATGTTTTATTTCCAATACACAATAAGTGTTAAATAAAATTAACCGCAAAATACTAATATTTAAAATAAGGAATATTTTTCTGATCAGCAAGTTTGCCAAACTAGGAAAAATTCCCGATGAAACCAAAACTTTACATCCAAGTTCTGCTGTTATATTAGAATACGTTTAAATCAAGAGGATTTACCAGTAATTTATTCAGAAACAGCACTGGTCTATAAATGTTTTGCTTTTAGTTTCATTGTTTACATTTATTTTTTCAAGAGTTTTGACACTCTCTTTTTTATGTTTTAAAAACGGTATTTTGCTTATAATTTTAATGTGATGTACGTAAAATATAGTTGCTTATAAATCTTCTGTATAATATATATAAAATCTTTCAATTTAATTATAACACAATATGGAGTATTTTATCTTTGCACGGACTACATTTTCAAAAATTAAAACCAACTATCGAAATACAAGTATAATATTTTTTAATGAGTGTTGAACCATATGGGGTGCTAATCAATATAATCCAAAACTTGAAAAGTTACATAGGGGCAAAAGTAAACTTCAGTACCACGAGTTCTGGAACAATTAATCTGAAACAGATTAATTTAACCAATTTAACTTAGGAATCAAGAAAACATCGCTAAAATTTCATAAAATATTGTCATGAATAATATATATATCGGGCAACCTTAAACTGAAAAAGAAATTATACTAGCATTAATTTAAGTCAAAAATACTATCTAAAACAGATAAAATGGGCTTAGCATTGATCAAAATACTATGAACATCAATAAGACGTCAGAACAGGACACAGGCAGTGGTGCCAAAACTTAAAATTTAATTTTTGAAAAATACTTTTGTGCAAAAATTTATTTGAATGAGAATTGTAATTCTGCTATACAGGATGCAAAATATGAAATGAAAATGAATAGATATAATGATAAATGAATAATGATAAATAAATATGGTAACAGTTAAAATATGTAAGGATCTCAAAAAAAAAAAAAAATAACCTCTACATGAAGGATATTGTGTCTGGCAACACTCTATAGGCACCAATGACTGATATCCATTTTACGCATGCACATGGAACCTCAAGTTTTGTTTCTATTTTGTAGTTGTAAAAAGGATTATTTTTCGAATTGTTGTACTTATTATATTTTCTTAGTTATTATATTCCATGGTCAGGTAGACTATTATAATTCCAATGTATCTTTCATTCTCAGTTCAATAATTCAGTTCATCTTGTGGCATTTAATTTATTTTGCAGACAACACGGAAGACAAGTACACAACACAAAGAACATTACATGACTCTGACTCTACAAGCCAAACGAGTATACATCTCTTGGATGACTTGCAGCGCCATCTATATAATTAATATTTAATTTACAGCAGTACTAATTTTAGGCTTAGTTAAATGTATTTTAGACTTTTATTAATTTTATGTTACGTGTATTTTTGTGTAATTGTAATGTTACGTCGAATTAAAGTATTAAAATCAAAATAATACTCTTTAATTATTAGGAGAATTATTATCTAAATGAAGAAGGTGTTTAGAAAAACCGTTTGTGTTTTCCCGATTCTCGACGATGTTCTATAAGTTAGGAGAGAAGAAAAATACACAATTTTTCTTTTCCTATTATAAGAATATAGTATATATAGCCCTTTTCAGCAGTGGCGTAACGGATAATATTAAGGCCCCCCTGCAAAGTCAGGTTTTGGGCATCAAGGATCTTACGAAGGATTGCAAAACCATAGGCTTTGGGACCCTAGAATCCTGCCCCCTCCCTGTGATGTGGAAGTTGCGGGGGTGTACGCTACGCCACTGCTTTTGAGCTTTACTAAAAATCTTGATTAATTTTTTGCTACAAGGGATAAATTGCAGGAAGAAAAGTTAAGATGACGCAAAAATCATTTCAATGTTGAATTTTTAAAGAAATCAAAAATAGATTTTGAGAAAATCACTTTAAAATAATACTTGTAAAATCTTTATGTAAAGTATTATTCTAATTAGAATTATCCGTGGAGATATATTACTTCATTGGCATCTTTACATATGTTTTCATTTCGGAGTTAAAGCATATGATAATAACAACAATGATTCAGCCTAGGCTTCATCTTATTAGACACTTAAAGGATATCTTTAATCATACCTTGTGTAGTTCCACCTTTTTTAATAGTCATTGGTTCATTGGTCTTGTTGTTTTTAACCGCTATTGTATGACATAGACCAAATATAGGAGAGGTCACGTTTGAAATTTCAACTCGAAAAGTTGTTCTGGAAGAAATATTGACATATTAAAAATATATCTATAAAATATTATAAGCACTAAATGAAACCATTAATTAATTAAAAAAGCATTAGTACACAAATCACAGATAATTTATGACTGGATTGGATTCTTTATTTGATAATCATACATAATAAAAATGAACCTTGAATTTTTTTAACTAGAATATCCCTCAGTTTTTTGCATCAATTGTCATCCCCCCTCCTTTTTTACCCTCTCCGTCTCGTGAGACCACATATAATTTTCTGATTATCACCACATTTCCTTTGCGGATGATTTTATTCAATCAATTCAAATGCTCTTCCAATGAAGTTGAAAAGAATTGATCCTTCTAGAAATTTCCATGTGGCTATATAAGGGACTTTTGAGACAACGGTCGAGTCGAGTCGAGTCAGTCGAGATCAGAGTTCAATCTTGTACGATAAGAAAGAGAGACTTTATCTGAGTTTCTACTGCTGGGACTGTTTAGAGAGTCGTTTTTGAAACATTATAAAGCTCTCTCGTTTGTAACGAGCACTTGTTTGCACTGTTGTAAATAATCTGAAAAAAAAAATTTTTTTTTGTATAAATACGTCTAACATGGCCCACGGCTCAAAATTACGAGGTACCTTACTAAAATTTAGCAGTACCCTTTCCTCTTAATTAAATAAAGTATTGAGAATAATTAAAGTTCCATAAAAATTAAGAGATTGCTATCAAAAATAGTTATGAACAGCGAAACGCCGTTCTACAGGAAAGCTTCTCTCCCGCAAGTGAGGAAATCTACAGGTGAGAGAGCCTAGAGTAGTTATTATTGGATAATATAGAACAAATCTCTGATTGGTCCTTTTCTTTGTAAATGCGCCGATTTGTCTTCGTGTAGTCATTTGCTCTACCTCGTCCATTAATAAATTTGTTATTCAATTAATTGGAATCGTTGGCTGTTTTTCACCCACGCAAAATATGTAACACTAATAATATAACTTAGTTTATACTCACCCATTATCCCAACATTCTTTACTGTTATAAGTGCATTGGATGATGAGATCTTTGGCTTTATGGCCATACAAAGATAAATTGTCTTTAGTAACCCCCAAGCTAAGCCACGTGTCACTGAGATCAACGGCACTTTGGTTAAGCAGATCTTCTTCTGATTGGTAACAAGTACTGGTAACTTTGGCGGTACTGTTTGCAGCAGCTCCTTTGTTTTTTTTACGAACAGAAGCTAGCTCAAAGTAAGAATGGGCATAATCCTAATGAAATGAAAAGATTAATAATTATATTAAATAAAATTAGACAGTGCAAGTAAGCTTGTGGGTGCTTGTAATCTCTTTTAACAAAATAAGAAATGATAGTACCTATTAAGAACAACGATATTTACAAAAGTACCCAAGCCTTAGCCTACATCGAGTGTAAGAAAAGTATTAAGATAAATATCCAGACTGAACTTTGAACAGCGAAAAAGTTATAATTAGAAAAATCCTGAGAACTTCTTTGGGTGGGATTTGAAATCATTTGTGCACGAGATACTTGTACACATTGTGGAAGATTTCGTCGTTGGAATTGTTGTTGCAGCAGTCAAAAAAACAAGAAACCAGAAGTCTATTAATGGGTGTGCCAGTATTTCTTCCAGTACACTGTTGATATTGATACATGTCATGTATGTTATAATCCCTGCAACAATACTCTCCTTGCGGGAAAATTGAGCTTTACAGTCAAAGTTCGCTTCCCAACTTGAACTTAAAAAATAAGATCATGACAACCACAGAAGATTAGAACAGGTTTATCAAATTGTCAACAAATTTGGCAAAAAATACGATACCACTAAGGAATCATCGAAAAGGCTCTAGAATCGACCCTTTTAGAAATTACCGTGAGGCTACATAAAGTATCTTTGAAACAAAGGTCAGTTAAGCTCAGAAGAGAGTTCAGTCAAGATTAGAATCTATTTGGTCGTTGACTGTGATAAGATAAAGAGAGACTTTGTCTGATTACCTGCTAGTGGAACAGTTCTTGAGAGCCGTATCTGGAAGGTTGTAAAGATTGTTTATTGCTAGTGCACTTTACACTATTGTAAATAATCTGTTTTAATGTTTATTTGTTTATTCCTGTCGATTTATCTTCGTGTAATCATCTTTTCGTCCTTGTCCATTTATAAATCTGTTATTATGCAAATAATTGGAGTAGTCGACTGCTTTTCCCCCACTCAAATTCGAAATAATATTTTCTGTGCAAGGCACTCTTGGACACATTTTGAACAGCTGCCATAATATTTTTCTCTGATTTGAATGATATCATGCACCTTATAATGCATTAATTCTAATCTTCTTCATTGTCGAAAATTCACCGTGGATATTTATGTCAACATTTTTTGACATCTAGTATGGAATGTAGCAGTAAGTTCCAATACAAATATGGCTCATTCGAATAGGAACTAACACATCTCTTATTCAATCGAAAAAATTACGAGCACCTGTATAGTACTTATAGTGTAAATACTATCTGTTAACATTTAACAAAGATTTTTTTAAAAAATTCTGCGTCGAATGTGACTTTAGGTTCATTACTACGCAAAAATTACTATTCCTCATCGATGCTTTCAAGCCTATTGTCTACTGAAAAAACGTACGGAATTAGAGAAAGAGTACATGAAAAGTTTAATGTATAAAAAGTACTTAAAATACAGTACTACATGAAACCAGGTAAGGGTTTACTAATTATTTATTAAAGATTAAAAAATAATAATAAATAGATTAGCAACCAAATATAATTTGACATCAAAATTATTTTGCAAAAAATTTCTAAAGCAATATATAAAGTGAGATTGTATGAATTACTATGTAATGGCTGTCGTCCATGTCTAGGCTTAAGGCTACCACCATTACTCATTTAGTCGAAAGGTGGCAGTTGGTTTGTGAGATTGTAAGCCATGCATATTTATTTGCTTTGGGTTACCGTTTGTTCGAGGACTTGATAACGTATTATGTGTACTATCTTCTTTTAAGGATCACAAGTAGGGCCAACTCTCACATGGCGGTTCAGGGTCTCAAGAAGTCTTAAGACATTCCTGAAAATATCTATACTTTAACGTGTCATGGACACTGGGATCTTACCTTTTTGATTACATTCAAATTACAAATAGTAAGAGAGGGGAACTCTACAAAAGCAGCATCCTTTTCTTGTGTAATGGTCACTTTCGGACTGCTGGCGTAGTTTCCGATGAGATAGATGCAGTGATAACAGCAACCACTCAAGGAAGAAAGGAAGACAATAATCCAGAACATTTTTCGGGCAGGATGGCGGCTGCTGGTGATTTTGCGAATTCCATGAGTGGTGGTTTGGTTTACGTACGTAGCCAAGAGGGTGTGGTAGTTGTTGGTGCCACTCCATTGCTGACGACTCATGTTTCGGAAGCGACCTGAAACTTAAGCTTTTTTAATGCATCTAGAAAAATTACTATCTAAAATATTTATTTTATCTGATCAAAATTCTAAGTGCAATTATCTGGTTTTGCAACGAAAGTTTTTCACCCCAAAAAAGTTCTTAATAAGTTAGGAAAAAAACATAAAAGCAGTACCTTTAGTGTGGATAGTAATCACCAGCTATATCTGTCAACGTTTTGGTAGTTTTCAAAACCTTCAGCCCAGAAACTTGGTTGCCCCGAGTTCAAAAACAGACCATTTCGGACTCCTAGTGCTGAATTGAAGATAACACCAGCAAAATGCAACTGCAGGTGTGGAAAAAAGGTAGAAGTCCGAAGGAGTAATATCGGGGCATATGGTGATGTGGCAAAATATCTCATTCAAGTCCGTTCAGAGACAAGGCGGTGAATGCCGATACACATGGTCTTGAAATATCATAAAGTAGCAGAGCCTTTTTTCACCGGAACTCAATTCGACGCTTTGTCTTGATAACAGCGTCAACATGGATTAGCATCTCAATATACACTTATTCTGAATAGTTTTAGCTTTATCCAGATACTATTTGTGAATAATCCCACCAGATACAAAGCATAATCTTCTTGTTGTTCAAATTGCGCTTTGCGATGCTGCCGACTGGTTTACAGGGAGCAGACGAGTTCCCTCTTCGGTTTGTGTGCTTGAAGTAAATCCACTTTCATCACAAGTGTTAATGCGGTCCAAAACGTTGTCCTTGCTTTGATATTCTAGAAGAGTAGTGCAGACCTGAACGCGTCTGTCCGTATGTGCTTGAGTCAGCTTATGCGGAACACAGCGATTAAACTTGTACATTAAGTTTATGCGATGCATGCCACGACTAATGGGCATGGCACTATGGACTATCTCTCGAGTAATTAAATGCTGATCGTTCACAAGTTCTCACAGGCGGGTTCCCGAAACATCAGTAGGCCGCGACCAAAGCACTGTACTTCTTGCACGTCGTAATCTTTGTATTTGATTTTTGGTATCAAACCTTATCAGTGTCGTATGATACAACCGTAATACCTAAAGCCATACTCGGTGACATTCTATAGCTGACATTCCGTAACAAAGCTAGAAGAAAATGATGGTTCTAATATGGTAGCGTGATTGTTCCATTTCAGACACCTTTTACTTAATGATAACGATATTTTTTACAGATTTCAGATCGCAGTGTTCTAAAGTAGGTTTCTCCTCCAAATGCCAAAAATCGTCTGAATAAATGTGAGCAAGCATGCCAATGCGAATTGTTTGCGCAAATGATAACAGTGGTGGCTGGAAGTTTTCGTTACAACTAGATGTTTCATTTTTAACATAATAAATCCTAAATTACGCAATGAATTCTTCGTAACTAAAGGTAAGTATAAGGTGATTATAAAATCATGGGGCACATAAATTTTAAGAGGTGGTAGAGTTCACTGAAATATAACAATTTTTGTGCAGAAATATAGGAAGAGATACGCAAGACGAAACAAACACAAAAAATAAACCATGAAGACATGGGGGGGGGGAACCTTCATTTACATTTGAGGATTAATTCAAAACATTATTCTAAAGAAAAAGTCTTCAATGATGTTAAAACAAAAACAAACAAAAAAATCATCTTTTCATATTTTTGCAGAGAAGAAAAATTCAAAAAAACTGGCCGCAAAATTATTTTTGTTAAGAAATAACTTTTACTAAAATTTATTCAATACAAAAAAAAAAAAAAAATTTTGGTCATTCTAAGATTTAACATTAAACATAAATAATGTTAAAAATCAAAAGTTTTTATTCTTTCAAACGATATTATAAATAGAAATTCTAACTTATTAATATTTAAGCAAACAACTTTAAAAATAAACATGTTTTAATTATAAGAAATTTAATACAGAAAATAAAAATATTTTGGATATTCTAAGATTTAATGTTAAAGGAAAATAATGTTAAAAATCAGAAGTTATTATTCTTTCAAAGAATATTAAAAATAGAAATTCTAACTTCGTAATATTTAACAAGCGACGTTAAAAATAAATATGTTTAAATAAAAGAAAGTTTTATACTACTTTCGGGACAACTTTTCAAGCTTCTATTTTGTTAAATTTTATTTAACTTACTCAAACATCTTTAATATGACTATGTACTTCAATTTTATTTGGTTTCAAATAAATAAAAAGAGAAGATAGAGCATTTTCCAGGAAGGAAAGCTTCCTGGAAAATTCTCTATCTGTCCTCTTCTTCTCATTTCAAGGGTCCAGTTGACACATGTGTACATTCACCGAAAGTCACCAAAATTACGATCTGACGACAGACCTTTCATCAGAGAACCCAATAATATGTAAAGTATATTTAAAATTCTTAAATTCAATTAATAATAAAATCCACATCCTTTTTAAAAGCTTCATTACATATTTTTAATTATTTAGTTAAATCGAACTGAAGTTTACACAAAATGCTTCTGGCAATCAATTTTAACTCCATTCAAGAGACTATATATAGGAAGACATTTTCAACTCTTCTTTATTCTCCAAACTTATATATCTGGGTTGCGAATTGAAAATTTGCTTAACGCTTTTTATATTTTCTTAAATTAAAAAGGTAAAAGTGGACAACCTAACTGTAATGTACGATTATAAATTACGAAAAAAAGAAAAAAGTAAGAAGAGAGAAAAAAGTAAGAAGAGAAACAAGATTCTACTATCCAGATTGAAATGTTGGGTTACGTGCAGTACCATGTTTTCTAAATTATCATACACGATCAAATTTTGATTAATAATTTAATAATCATTAATGTAAATGTAAAGGATGCAAATAAAATTTATAATTCAAAGTAAAAGCTTTATATTTATAGTTAGCATCAATTGAATCCTAAGTCTAATGATTTCTGTCATATAGAAAGCCAACTTTACAGGTAAATTACCCATTTATTTAAGTAGATTTTTTTGCATTAATTTCTAGGAAATTTTGTATGCGTATGGTGTTGCCATGTTTAAAAAGATACGTATGTTTGAAAATATGCATAAAAAATTGAATTTTTTTTTGTCTTTACTCCAGAAATAAAATCGGCCTGGAAGAGGTTAAGCCAAGGGTTTGAGTTTTTTTAATAATATTCTCTCTCTCTCTCTCTTTCTGTATTTTAAAATAACTCAAACCCTTAAGTTAGAGAACAAGATCAACGTATAACTATTTCAATTATTTTAATTTGATAACAAAATTACTTCATATATCAAATTGTTTAATAATTCTTCTCGGGTCCCAATCCTTGAGCCGAGAAATTTAATTGTAATTAAGGAAAGGAATGCCGTCAATAATGTTATCAGAAATGTCGTATATATGATTTTAAAAAAGTACGCTAAAGTATTGCGATCGATGTTAAAAATTAAACAGGCTCGCGGAAAACTCCTAACGATTAGTAACCCTTTGGCCCATCATGTGACATGGAGGACTAGTTTGATGGCTAATGTGGAAGGGATTGCCCGTGTCATCCCTTAGTGTGAGAGGGTCGGAAGGAAGATTAGCCGTAGTCAATACAAATTCTATTTATTAACAATTCTCAATTACGACACAAATTAAACAACTCAAACTAAGAAATGCATCAATTACTAAATATGGGTAGCAATCACGGGGTAAACGAGATATTAGGAGGATTAACAGTAAATTGGATCATTTACGTCGAAGCAATACGCCTTCTAATTCAATTCGTTCTAATCCAAATTTAACGCTTAATTGACCAAATCGTCAATCTTGATATTAATCAAATAAGTAACGAAGTTCTCTTGCTTAGCTTCACGCTAATCAATCACTGTTATCCATTAGCAGTCTATATATATATATAACTTCTCTCTTTCTTAACTCGAAAGTTTAATCTTTATATACAAGTCTTAATTTACATAATCACATCTTCTTCGGAAGAAGAAGGCTTTCAATAGAATAAATTTTAAAGACCCATTTTTCTCCAAGAGGACTGTTAGCAAGAAGAACACGAGTAGACCCGTTACAAATGGACCAAATTCAGGACGGTCACATGACAAATGCAATCACGTGCTCTCTATTGAATTCAAAACTGACTTTAGACTTGCACTTTGTTCTTATAAAATTTATATAAAACTTGAAAAATCTGATGATTGGGTAAAGATGTTTAAATAAATTTTCAAAATTTTCAAAATTATTTTATACGTATATTTTTAAATCAAGGGCATACGTTATTATTATTGATAAATATGTACTTTTTAAAAGAAAGTTTCTGGTGCAAAGTAAAAGCTGATAGCAGCGAAGTGCATTGCGATGTACTGGGAACGAAAGTAGTCAGGCTAGAGATAAATTTATTTAAACTTTATTCTGCCTCTCAGACACTATCATCTTTCATGGATACCTTTTTCTCTATCTCTTCCTATTCTCGTTTCTCAATTGGTTCTTCTACAAGTACCTTCTCCTTTTCTCGGTTTTCGCGCCTTTTCTGCTTCTTTCAATCTGAGACAGTCATGATTGGATCTGCGGCGGTGTCCATCAAAGACCCATTTCCCGTCGGGAAGGAGTGACGTCTCGACGGTCAAGCAGTTTCTCGTGGGAAAGTATCCCAGGGGGGACACCCCGGCGCTGATGTTCTAAGGGAAGCCAACCTCTGACCTTCCTTGATCTAGCCAATAGTAAGGTGCCGACGAGTTCCCACGCCAGCCACCGGTTTCAAAGTACACCGCGCGAAGGGGGACTTTGGACCAATAGAAGAATGGTTTCACCGAATACGTCCAAACAGAAGTGATTATATCACGTGTCACTTTCGTTGGCGGGACGTATTCTATCTTTAAAGAGACTCTGGAATCGCAAAGGAAAAAGGAGAGAGCGACACCAACGCAGAGACATGACATAACTTCAACAGTCTCTCCAATTCCAACCAGCACCTGCACCCCAGCATTTTCCCAGCTCTCGATTAACGCAGCCTTCATCAGGTGCAAATATCGGTGCACTCCACAGCACTGCCTGTAATAGAACATTATCGCACCGGCATAGACCCGCGGCATATCTTTCATTCCTGACGAAATTAACTGGACTCTTATGGCTATAATGTTAACTACAGCATGAACTGATTGGCTAGAAACACGTTATTACAAAAATTATGCGACTATGACGTCTCATGAACTTAGCCCCAGTGCTTGGGACGTCATAAGATTCTTTGAAGCCCTTGACCCAGAGAAATCTGAAGACTTTTTTGAGGCTCTGAGCCCTTACGACAAAGTAGGCTTTTACTAAGATCTTTAAAAGTAGATAGTATATAGCATGAATTGTCAAATACTCGCTCAGATGGTAGTTTTATACAAATAAATGTGCACGACTCTCAAACTCAAAAAGCTGGGCCCAAACCGGCTCGACCAATGGCCAAATTTCGACTAAATGAGTTGAATGATTGTTTATGGTATTAGGTCTAGGTCTAGACATGGACAACGTCATCACATTATAATGCAGTCATACCACTTTTGCCAGTTGACATACAGTTTGAAATTCCCTGTTTTTCAGAGAATATGTAAAGAGAATAATATTAGACCATTAAAATTATCCGGATTATGATCTTATTAAGACAAAGTCTAGAAAGAAACGAAGCCCCCCCTTAGGGCGAGGCCCTGGGCCTGTTCCCAGTTGGCCCATGCCTTAAGACGTCCTTGCCCAGTGCCGGTTTATCCATTGCGCGCTTGGGGCGGGTGCCCAGGGTCTCGGATATGCTGGACTTAACCATATTTTCTGCTTATAAATTTCGATCCTCCAGTGCCAAGGGGGCCTGTAGATCTTCTGCACCCAGGGCCTGAAATGAGTTTAAATAGGCACTGCTAGCCCAGTGCTTCTCAAACTTTGAATACTTGCGACCCAATTTTCAATCATAATTTTCATCGCGCTCCCCTCCATACAATAACAATGAATTCAATTCAATAATAATGTATTTGACGCTAAATCTACAATACGATTTTAATTATAAACCACTCAAATTATCAATATAAGTATTAAATTTTGTATATGACAAGCCCACAGGAGTCACTAGTACTTATTAATCTTGCTCTTAACTTTGTATTGATAATGTACTTATTAAATACATTGTGCAGTACTGATGCATTTATAAGTATATCATATCAGTGTAAGTATATATTATCATTTGACCTTCGTGTTTATTTAAACCTCTAATAATTCACTCTGTAACTCTAATTCGATATTAATAAGATGTATTGCCCCTTATGTGTAACATTTGTAATATATGCTGCATTAAAGTATCGAATTATCAAAAAACACAAGAAGATCAAACAAACTATAGTTGGATCACATTTTAATGCATGCTTGGTACTGGCTTACTGTTGCCAAACTGTGAAGGATAAGTCCATCACGCTAACTTCTTTTTATGCGCAGAACTATATACTGATATTTCCTTTCTCTAGCTACCCTACTTAACACCATTTGGTTGCAATTTCAAAAATCGTCGCCAAACAATGCACCAAGAAAGGATTTTACTGAAACTGTTTCAAATTTCGCTGTTTGCCTTGGTTATATGAAAGTTCGTGTTGTTCTCTCCGTTTTGAGTTGCAGGTGTTATCTTTAAATTATGCTAAGCTTACAAATTATGTAGTCATATATTATTGGTGAACAAAATTTTGTTAAACACCTCAGAGTGTAATTTTAAAAGAGGAAAATAAAACATTTGATTCAAAATCAATGTTAAAATGCAAAAGATATTTCTGTTTACACAAAATGAAAGTTCATTAATAAAACACAGGTGTTATTTCCGACAAAACTTTCATTCACGTGTTTAACTCGTGCAATTCAACTCGAAAAGAAATTTATTCATTTCCTCCTTAAATAAAAAAAAAAGAAAAACAGAAGTAAAACTTGTCATTTACGAAGCTTGTATTTGTTACGTGAGACGCAAAATGAATGTAGAAACAAAGTATTTGTAAAACGGAAACTGTATCCAAAATCGATTCTTAAAAAATTATATTGACAAACGTATTTTTTTAACATTAATAAGTGTTATTTTTTGACGTAAATATGATTCACGGAATTATTTAGAAAAACAGTCTGTCTGGGAGAAAATTGTTTATAAGACATATTTATTGTATTTGTTGAAACAACTTTTATGAAAACAAATTTGGGCGGGGTTTTTGTTTTAGAATATCCTTCTGTTGTTAATTCGGCACTTTTCTGTTAAGATTTTTATTCGCAAATAACTGACAATTGTAAACAGAAAGATATATTTTATTTTTGTATTAATTTAATTAGCTCATAAGAAATGATGATTTTAGATTGATAAATTAATGTATAACCAATATACTTATTTATATAAATCATTCTTAAAAAATGTTCGTAATTTTGAATTTTAAGTTTTACAAGATTTAGTAAAGGGATTTGCAAAGCCTACTATTCAAAATTAGTTCGGAAAACTTTTAACCACTCTAGTGCCTTTTTTTATTCCAAAATAATAGACTTAACTCATGTGACGTCATAGTCTCATTATAAATGCAATCACTTGTTTCCAATTAATCACTTTGCTGTTGCCAACTTTTACATTTTACAGAAGATTTCTTTTAAAAAATACACATTTATCAGCAAAAAGAACTCACTTAGGTAAAAAAAAAAGTGCACTTTATTTAATAATACACGAATAACATAAGATTTTTTTAGTTTTGGAAAACTTTTTAAAGAATCTTAATACTTAAATATCTTTATCCAATTGTAAAATTTGAAATTTTGTCTAAATTATACAAGATTGAATTCAATGCCGAACACGTGATTATATTTATCATGTGACTGTCATGTATTTAGCCAATCATTTAGTAATTTAATTATTTTTCTTCATTTTCAGATCTTTTCAAAATACATTTAATAAATTTGTTTGAAATATAATAATGAACTCAAATTTTTACTCTTAAATAAAAGAAATTATGTTTGGTTTTTTATTTACAAACAACTCTTATCATGCTTAACCAATCACGTATAAAAATTGATTTAAAAGGGATGTATTTTCTCAAAGAAATTACAATTCATAAATAATTGCAATGTGTATCCAGTGAAATGTTTTCATCAGAATGCGTGATTGACAGAATTTAGTTCATCTCACACAGCAATATGTTTTAAAATAAAATAAAAATTTAAATGTACCATGTTTTTATAACGTACTAAAAAGTATAAACCTCCTCTTCGGAGGGCCCGGGTTCGAGACTAGACCTTCTTTTTTTACATTTTGATGCATTGTCATCCACTTCTGAGCTATGGTCCAAATTTCAAGTCTTTAGCTCATCGGGAATTTAGTTTAAAATCAATTACAAAATTCCACCAGGACAGACATACAAGGAAGAGAGTTAATAAAAACACTTGGTAAAATTAAAAAGTAAGGTAAATATTCAAAAGCTCAAACATAAATTGCGTATATCAGTGGATAATTAAAATTCATGTGGTTAATTTCAATAGAATTGATAATGAAACAAATCAGAACATTGCGAAAAAATAAAATATATTATTTAGAAAAAGATATTTTTAAAAACAAAGTTTAACTTATAAAGAGGGGAAAGAAATAATTCTATATTGCACCTCAGAAACTCTCAAGAGATTAGATTTTTATCAACTTTACTGGATCTTTCGATTGAATTTTTATGGTTTATGCTTTCAATGGTTGGTAATCAATGAAAAGTTTTAATCTCAAGAAGGTTTACTACATTCATAGTCATTGATATATTGTTTATAATTTTCATTTATATTTTTTAAGTACTTATTTGGAGAGCAACAAATTTTTAGAGTTCTTTTTAAGTTAAATTAATCTAGTTTTTACCATTTGATTTTTATAAAAAAATTAATCACAAAATACATTTAGCTTTTATTTTCTGTGGAAATGAATGATTTTAGAGTAATGAAGAATAAATAGCAATAAAAATTAAGAGCAACCCCAGTGACGTAACATATACCCCCGCATTACAGGGGGCGAGGGGGGGGGGAAGCCTAACTGAAGTCAAGTACTTGTCTTTTTTTGTAAGATCCGGCTTGGGGCTCAAACCCTGACTTTGCAGGGAGGCCCTAATATTCTCCGTTACGCCACTAAGCAACCCATACTTCCATTGTAAATGAAAGAAATAATTAAAATGCGTGTAATATTTGCATACCTAAAGCATAAATAAATTATTGAAAATTGGATCGTATTCAAAAGCGTTCTTATAACTCAGTCTCTTGATTTAAAAAGGACAGGACTTGAATTTTTTAAACGAAAGTATATTGATCTTTTTAGCGCCTTTGAACGCCCCCCCCCCCTCTGAATTCCGTAAAACCCGTTCTTACTAAATCTACTCAATACACAAGACACATACCTATTAAATTTCTATTCTGTAAATCTAATAGTTTAAAAATGGGAATTATTTAATCTATATCTCAATGACTGAGTGTATTTGTTAGGGATGAATCTGGTGCTTCAATAACAAATTTTCAACATTTGTCATCAATCTTGTCTGGTTTAACTCTAAATTTCCTCGGTTAGTAGTGTCTAGTCTTTTTCTCCCTTTTTTTTATTTTGGAGATTGACAACCACCCTGAAACTCTCTTAGGAAAAGCAATTAAACACTTTCTCACAATACAGTAGAGCGTCGTTTATCCGAATCAATCGGGACCGGACACCGTTCGGATACGCGATTGTTCGGATAATAGAAACCGAATGCGATCCATGCAGTATATGAAGCCGGACACTATATGAATATTAAAAATCATCACATGCGGGAAACGTGCTTGAAGAAAAAGCAAAATAGGTGCAAAATGTCGCAATTTTACCTATATTGTGGAAAATAATCACTTATTTTTCGATGTACCTTTGTACACTTTCGTTTTTTCGCTGCAAGGTCTCTGATTCTCTTGAGCTGAAGTAGTTGAGCAGGACAGCACTCTGGTGGTTGTTCGTACCACTCCATAGCTGTTTCTAACGCAGAAACGCGTCAGCATTTGATGGGCCCTTGCTACTTTCGTTGTTGATGTTGTCCTCGTCTTCATCCGTTTCATTGTCGACAGGGTCATAGTCTTCTTGCAAGGAAGTCACAATCTCGTCATCATTTAGCATGTTTACCAAATCACACAACTGAAATATTCCTCAAATTACCTTTACCCGTCACTTTTGGCCTCACACGAAACAACTGTTGAGAATTGTACTGTTCGAAAACGTATCCGGACCTAAGTCCAGATATTTTACGCTCCGGATATTAAGCGTTCGGATAAGCGACATTCTGCTGTACTCCATAATTCGAGATAAATAACGGTTATGTCTTTTTAAATAGTTGGTGTATGAAGAATTTTATTCAGTGCTAACAGTTCCAAAAACTAAAGTTAAACAATATTGATTTCCTTTAAGTAAAGTAATAGCACATGTGTGTTCTAAAATGTCAGTATTATTATTCTAGGTTTTGTAAATATTTTTTCAATTCCTACTATTAGCCCACTCTCGTCCTATATACATATATTTATTTATATATATCTTGTTCAAATTTTCAATCGTTGAGTGAGTGAGAGAATATTACGTCGCACTGATTAGCAACACGAGGCTTTTGGCGACGGTCCGCGTAATTTTGAACCATGGTCAAGTGACGCGGACGACACTGAGCTGGCACCCCCTCCTAACTACCACACCACACCAACGGAGACGTTTGAGCTTCGACATATTTAACGTGCATCTCTCCCTACACGGCGGATCTTAGTGGTACTAGGATCGAACCATGACATGCTACCATGATCCGATGCCTAGACACTCGCCAAGCGGCCGCATTTCAATCGTTAATAAACTACTTTCTATTCATCCAATCAAGTTCAAATAAATTTTTTAGACTTGTAGTGGATGACAGTTGATGTTAATACAGTTTTTTCAAATATTAATTCATTTATTACTTGTTAATTAATTTAGTTAATTGCCAGTTTTCGACGCCAACTTAGATTCGTCTCCATTGTTGTAGCAATGTAACTGTTAAAACAATGACAAAAGTTGGCGTCGAAAACCGGTTTTTCAGCTAAACCAGCCAAAACGGGTGTGCATTGTTACAACGATGCAGACAAATCATACTCTTTTTTTTCAATTCCTACTCTGTTTTAGTTCTCTCTCTCTCTCTCTCTCTATATATATATATCTTGTTCAAATTTTCAATTAGTTATAAAATACTTTCTATTCATCGATTCAAAGTAGGAATTGACTTAATTTTTTTTCCATATTACTTGCTTTTTGTTGACGTTTAACATCCAGAGTAAAGTTATATCAATTTAAGTTTCAATTTTTCAATTAACAAATATCATTGTTACGAAAGCGTCAGCATTATAACAGATTTTTATTATGAGCTCGGAAATGTATGAAGAAGTAAAACATGAATTCGCTTACAGATATTGGCATGACATTGGATATAAAAAACATGGTACCAGTTTCGTTAATGACCTTGCTATTTGGACATGATTAAAAATTATGAGGTGTTTTCGGCTACTCTGAAAATTCGGAAAAAAATATGCTTAATTCTCACGACAATAACGTGATAAATATAATCTAGTGTTTCTGTTGAATTCAAAACTGAGATCAGATTTGTACTTATAAAATTTAGATACAATTTCAAATTTGATGATTGAGTGCAGATGTTCAAGTATTAAGATTCTTCAAAATATTTTTCAAAATTAAAAAATTCTTATATTAATAACGTGTACTTTTAAATAAAGTGCATTTGGTTTCCCTATGTGCATATTGTTAACACAAATACGTATTTTAAAAAAAGTTTCTGTAAAAAAACAAGAGTTGACAACAGCTAAGCGCATGAACTGATTGGCTCGAAACACGCGATTGCATTTATCACGTGATTATGACGTCCCGCGAATTTAGATCATTGCCAGTCGGGCAATGATCTAAATTCGTATACATTCTTAAATATACACGCTAATTAGTAAAAAGCTCCTATTATTAATGATTTAACTTCAGATTGATTAACATTTGAATATAAAATACATATTTTTATTGCCACATTGATTGCTTTAAATATAATAATTGATATTAGGAGAATTTCAGCACATATATACCAGTTTTTTTATAAGTTTGAAAGCATCCAACAACTAATTTCGGAATAACTTGCAACATTATTTCTTCAAGGAAACTAAGCAAAGTGAAGTGTGTTCCGTCCATCATAATTGATGTGTTTATATTTGACATTGTATCGATTGACAATTATCTACCCTTTTATCTTCGTCAACAGTGTACTATTGACAACACAGACAGAATAAGAGTAAGGCTATGTATTTGCAGAATCCTCATTTTCAATTATTAATTTGAATATTGATATTCTGATAAGGCGTTAAAATGATTATTATCTTTAATAAAAATCAATCCAATCAACTTTTAAGAAAAGATTCGGTTGTAAACAGTTCGCTTCTTCTATGGGGTTAAAGATCATCTTTAGGTTCTTTATGTATATTTAAGTTAGTTGAAGTATCTAATGTTGCACGGAAATTGTTTGCCGTTTCAGTTAAATTTTGTTCTATGTTTAAAATGAAAATTCCAGTTGATGAAATTTTTATCATATCTATCTCCTCCTCCTCTCGTAAAGCGAATAAACAAAAATAATAAAATCTAATGACTGATTACAAAAGAAAAAAAGAAAAAGAACCAGAATATTTTACTCTTCTTGACCAATTTGTTTTAATTCTTTTTAATGTAAAGCAATGCTGATTTATTGCCATTTCAAAATCGTTTGGTACTAAAACATACCAAAAAGAAATCTAAATTTAGAAGGGGAAACCAATTTGACAGTCTTGAACCAAAAATATCAATTAAAAAAATGAAAAATTTACTAGAGAGTTGTAAAATTCCTGTAAAATAAGTTATTTTCGTATAGAATCATAAAAATAACAGATAAAGAATTTGGCAAAAGCAGGCATATCTAGTAAAAGACATTCCAAAAGGTTATCAAACTGAGATCCTGTTAAGAATGGAATTTAATTAAATTAAAAATAATTAAATATATGTATTGGAGAATAGTTTTTAATGTCAAGCATCATAAATTAATTGTCATAACAGAAAAATATTCAGTTATTAAGGAATGGAAACGGATTTCAATTCAGCTTAATTCAAACACAGTTTCTCGTTAATTGAATTACAATCTACGGACGAAATCGGGAGAACTCTGAAATCGTGTTCCACTCTTCGTACCAACATGATACATTTGAACTGAAATCATATTCAAAAAGAAATAAACCTCATCTGTGCGAGTTTTCAATTTTATTTGCGATGCCTCAGCTTGGTAATTATTAATCTTTGATGGGAAGCATATAATGGTCGGGGGAAACCTATGGAAAATACAAAAGAAAATATGCGATATATTTTTTATTTATTTTTTCACATTCTGCTTATTCTACGCGAATCGAATTTCGATTTAGCGCAACCGTCTTTCACATGATTCCAGCTCGTAAATATGTGGGACGTCATAGTCACATCATAAAGGTAATCACGTGTTTTTAGCCAAATCAGTTCATTCGCTTTGCTGTTGTCAACTTTTACTTCTTATAAAAACTTTCTTTTAAAAGGAACATATTTGTCGACAATAATGACGCGCATAGGTAAACAAAATACACTTGATTTATAGAATAAGAAGAATTCTTTTTAGCTTTAAAAACTTTTTGAAGAATTTTAATATACTTGAACATCTTTCTTCAGTTATCAAATTTGAAATTTTATCTAAATTTTGCAAGCAAATTAACAAGTACAGATCTAATGTTAGTTTTGAGTTCAATGAAGAACACGCAATTCCGTTTATCATGTAACGGTAATTCAATTCCTGTAAAGCATCAAATCTGTAATATAAGTGAAGACCGCTTTATAACAAAAACTATTGCTAGGCTAAGAACAGGTCATTACAGAGGAATGAAGTTTGATAGGGATGGTAGAAGAACATATAGGAATTGTGATAACTGTTTAGATACAGAGCTAACACCTGCTCATATTTTTGACTGTCCAGCTATTGCTGCTCTACAAGAAATAGGGGTACTTTTCTCGTCAACAAACCTCTATGCGGACAATACTGCATAGATTGCCAAAACAGTCATCTGGGCCCATGGTACTGTCTGATTTCGTCCCGTCATGTGGTTACGACATCATCATCATGTAACGGTGATGAATTTAGCCTCGTGTTCTACTTCTCATTTTAATGTAAGATATTGAAGATATTGGATTTACACCAGCACCAAATGCGTGGAACAGTTTCATTTGTTTGTTAAGGTATCCAACTACCTTAAAACTGTGAATTTTGCCAAAAGTTGACAATTTTTTTATGGTTCGATTTTATATACCTTCTTATTAGCAACCAAGTTTATTATTTTCCATTCACCAGAACAAAAACTACGAGTGTTTTAGTAAAAGCATATATCAATTGTCAAACTTTAAAGCTCGTTTTACTCGAAATGAGTTTTTTTTTTTTTTTTTTTTTTTTGTTACTGCTCAAACGGGAACAGTGAATTTTGAAAATAATTGACTGAAATTTTTTATGTATGTTTTGTATAATAGTAGAAGTGTTTTAACCTTCCGATTTATCAATCACTGTTTTATTACGAAATTTACAGTCTATTATGTTAATATAGTAGCTGTTTTTTAAGCAATTTCGTATAATTACTACAATGTGCTCTGATTTTTGAAAAAATTAAAATATCTCTTATCCTGAGCCTCATTTCAAAAACGAACAACATATAGCAACACATCAGAATTAAAAAATTGAAAATGTCTTCATAAATTTTTGGTACAGAATGGGCCTTATTTATGTTATTTTTTGTAAATTTTTACCCGTTTTTTCCCATTTTAGTAATATATATATAATAATTTCTTTTTCACTTAATTTTAGCATATTTTTCTTAAAATGTACTAAACAAATCTAAAAACAACAGAAAAATCTCCATATCCATTTTTTTTAAAGTTGTCACAGGTAGTCGGATACCTTAATACACTATATATAACTGTGACAATCAACACTTTACAGACTCTTGTCTCTATTCATCATCCCTTATATAGGGGTTCTAAAAATTCTGAAATATTAAGATATAAAGGGAAATATTATGCTTGTCCTTTTAAATCAAGTGCATTTTGTGTACCCTTTTGCATAACTTTTGATGAATATGTACTTCTTGAAAAAAGTTTCTGTGAAATCAAAAGTTGGCATCCAAGAGGAGGATTAACTGGTTGGTTGGAAACACATGATTGCATTTATCATAGGACTATGACGTCACTTGAATTGGTTTGAAAAATGTTATTGCTGTCATCATGTGACTGTGACGTCACAGGAATCCGAAAGAGCAAAAAGTAAATTAATAATGATAAAGGTTCCACAACGGATTAAATTCATGACGGTCATATGATAAATGCAATCACGTGTTCTCTATTGATTTCAAAATTGACATTAGACCTGTACTAGTAAAATCCTGATAAAATTTCAAATTTAATAATTTGGTAAAAACATTCAAGTATAATAAGACTCTTCAAAATGTTTTTCAAAAGTTAAAAAACAAATTATATGAACACTTATAAGTCAAGAGCATTTTGCTTATATCACTATACGTTCTATCATTGTTGAAAAACGTTTTTTTTTAATGAAAACTTCTGTAAAATTCAAAAGTTGGCAACAGTGGACTACATGAACTGTTGGGCTGGAAGACCATGATTTCATTTATCACGTGCCTGTGACATCACAGGCACGTGATTGATTGGCTGAAAACACGTGATTGCGTTATTATGTGACTATGATGTCATATAAATTTAGTCCACACTGCGCATTATTATCTAACTAAATCTTTTATTTCTTTCTTCTCTCTCTCTCTCTATATATATATATTTGCGTTTTTTTACTCTTAATTTTTTATTTAAACAATTTTTTTCTTCTTCGCGTGCGCTACTTAATTTTACTTAAGAACTATGTGCCTATGAATTTTTAATTTCATGTTCAAAAAAAAAATGCATATGTATAGTATTTTTGTACGCAAATCAGAACTTTCCCAATTTTTAGCCCTTTTTTTACACTATTTTTAAGTTGAATATAATTCTTTATTTTTTTGTACGGTTTTTGGATAACATGAAACGTTTCCCCAATTTTACAATGGAAAGCAGTTCTTTTTTACACGAACGTATGATATACTGTATATAAAAAAAAGATTTGATTGTTTTTGATTTTCGTCACTAGGGTCGGCTCTAGCAGTTTTGCCGCCCCGGACTAAAATGAAAAATGCCGCCCCTTTCCCCAAAGTAAAAAAAAAAAAAAAACTATTACTAAAAAAGATAAAAATTGTTCATAAGTGCACACCTATAAAACTTGAATATTCCTCGCGATGAAAAAGGGAGCTAACAGTATATATAATAAAAACTAAAGCATAAAAATTACTATTGTTTTTTTTCCTGACTTTTAATTCTGAAAACTTTCAGATCAATTTGTTCAGCTATTTCATGTTCGATAGCCAATGTAGCTAAGCCATTTAATCTATCTTTAGAATTTGTGAACTGTAAAAGATTTCTTTATTAATTTCAATTTTTATAAACTAATATCTACACTTGCCAAACTTATTAGCAAAGAAAGTAAAATAAATGCAATAGCAAGATTTGGAGCAAATTCTAAAACTGAAATAAATTTTAAAACTTCAACTGGGCTCTCTTTTTTGCCTGCTAAAGCTGAAACTGGCATTATTTCATCTGCTCAATCAAGCGCGTTTACATCCAATGATTCTACGTCGGTCAACATCATTTCTAAATTTTTGACAGTTTTTAATTAATTAAAGTTTTAAGGGTATCTCTTAAATCATATATATTGTACAAAAATTGAAAACAATTACTGTTAGTATTCATTAAATTAAACCTGCATTCCAAGGCATTAATTGCTTCGTCCAATGTAAAAAAATAAAACTCTATCTTGAATTTTAATTTAGGATATTCCATCGGATCATTTTGTGCTTCATAATTAAAATTTACATTTTTCCGTCGAACTCTGTGACGTGGCTGCGTTACCTCAAAGTTAGCAGAGATATCAATCTCGACGGCCAGTTCTTTTGCATCACAGTGCATTTTATCAAAAGTCACATCGTTAAAAAAATCTTTACGATTTCTTGTGAGTTCCATAGTAGATGGTAGATCGTAATATTTTGTTTGCAATAGCTTGATTGGAATTTATTGCAATTAAAGATTTTATACCAAATAATGATGGCCGTAGGAACTTGAATTGTTATGTAGAATTTAATAATCCAGAGGTCTCATCTCTTATAGAGTTGTCAATTTCAGCATTATTATAAAAACTAAGCATCATAAAAACCTCCCATTTGATAACTTAAGTGTTTAATAGCCTCTACTCAGCTTTCCCAGCTATTTACACTAAGTGGGTTTAAAGTTTTATGCCCTTTATACATTTTAATAATATAACCCAAAGAAAAGTTGATGGAAAATTTTTTTTTTTTTAACTATATTAAAAAAAGTACTGGCTTCTAAGAATACTTTTGCCATGTCATTAACGACCAAATTTAAACAGTGGCTACTACATGGCACATAGATAGTTCGCGGATTTAACTTTCTTATTTTAAATTGAGTCCCTGATTTCTCGCCTTTCATATTTACTCCATTATTGTAGGCCTGCCCCCGCATATCTAGCAAATATTGCCTCAATTTTTTTTCCTCATCTATTAAATTTGAAAATTCTCTTCCAGTTAAACTTTCAACTGGAAGGGAACCCAAGAAACTCGCATTAGTTTTAACGATAACTTCGTTAGAATTAGATTTCTCAATACATGTATACCTTATCATATATGTCATTTGTTCGATCTTGCTGGCATCAGGGGCGCAATCTAAAATTATCGGACAATATGTAGTCTGTTTAATTTTATGAACAATGTATAATTTAATATTCTCATATAAAAGAGAAACTAATATTCAGAATATTTTTCCTTAGATAGTGTACTTTAATTTCTTCCAAATTTCCTATAACAAAAAAAAAAGTATTTTTAAAATTTGGTCCAAATGCCGCCCCGGACGTGGGTCCGGTTTGTCCGGCCCTAGAGTCGCCCCTGTCGTCACGCTCTGAAGCAGCACGAAGTCTATTGGAGGCCGAGGTACCTCGTAAATTTGAACCACTGTCAAGTAACGAGAACCTGATCTATCACCTCCTCTTCACCAATGGGACGACCAAACCACGCCAATAGGTAGACACTGAACCTTAACAGATTTAACGTGCATCAACCGGTCTACATGGCGGGTTTTCAGTGGCACCAGGCTTCGAACTAGAGACTCGAACAAGCCGACCACGATTTCGCGACCATGACCATTTGACTACTGCGGTCAACGTGTGGTAAAAATATCTGGGTGTATACATATATATTAGAAAGCTTTCTAACATAATTTCTGCTGAATATATTTCGAATTTTTTATCTGAGAATTGATGAACATGGTGTAGGAAACGACGAATGTGAATGGATGCAAAAAACGCGAACGCATATAGAAAACTACTTGGAGTTAATTCTACAGAAAGGACTTGATTATTTTATCGATAAAGAAACATAATATATATATTTATAACATACTTTTTGTTTAGTTATCATGGAACACTACCACATCCATGCTTCAGCAAGGAGATGGAGGTGTTCTTGTTCCATAAAAATTCATGAGATTAAGATCCTCATTTTTTCATTTACAAACTGTTATACGCTCGTCTGAACCAAAAATCTTGAATTTTCTGTCAATGTTTAATTTCATGAATCTTAATCCCAAGAATCTAGTTGAAACAGTGAAGCATGGAGGTGGAGGTGTCTTAGCATGGGTGTGTAAATCGGGTTCAGGATTAAGTAATTTAGTATTTTTTTTATATTGTGAATCATGAGCTCTATTTAAATATTTTAAAGGTCAATTTTAAATTATGCAACCCAAAACTTGGATATTGGAGACGATTCCATTTTTTAACTAGATAATGACGTCAATCGCACTACTCTTAATGTACGCCTCTGGTGTCCCTATAACTGTCCCAAATTCTGAAAACACCTCCTAAATCCCCTGATGTAAGCTTAGTAGAACATATTTTTTGAGAATTTGATTTGAAAAAATAGGAAGAGATGACATATAAAACAAAATGTGAAGTAAAAGCAATGATCACAGAAGAATGGAGGAATACCGATGCAGAATTTTTTATTAAAAAATTAATGAAATCTACACCAAGACGTTTAAATGTTATTTTTGATGCTCAGGGATATCTTAAAAAGTAAAAAAAGTAAGAAACACATAGAATATTTAAAGCTATGTTGAGATTTTTTTTGTGTACAAAGACTTGTGGAGTAATTATTAGTTTTTATTTTATTTTTTTAAATAATAATTATACTATGTTTTAAAAATTGATTACGTTATTCAATTAAGAAAAAATTGCGGATATCACAAAAAAATTCTAATCACAATATATTAACAATATATATTTGTTGAAAACATTAAAGTTTATAGGAAATTGCAAGTGTACAAACACTTTTGTGGTCCACTGTAAATCAGTATTTTTGATATATCAGCAATATTTTTTAGCATGATGATTTGTTTAATAATGTTATCTTCAATGAAAAAATAACAAATCAGTAAGTAAATACAGAAGTTTCATAATAAAATTTCGATTAAGTCCAAAATAGATTTGGAAGAATTTAAAAAAAGTTTGATGAGCGTGTACCAAACTAGGAAATGCAGGCAGATAGAAAAATTTTTTAATCATTCAATTAAAAACAAGGATATCTTCTTAGATGGTTCAAGTGAAAATAACAGATTCTTAAAAGACAGTGACGTACACAAGAGGGGGGGGGGGGTCACCCACCCCACCCACAAACCAACATTTTTTTTTTTCTTTCTAACCCAGAGATTACGCTTTAGTGCTTTCATCAACATAATTTTTAGAATGTAAGCCTTCCTTCAAAAATAGATATCTGTGTACGCCACTGTCAAGAGATACAAAGAAAAATTCAGAAAAACATTTATATAAACCAGGGGCAGCCGGCCTAGACAATCAAAACACAGTGCTGATTTAAGCTCATTTTGGGCCCTGGGCGCAGAAGATCTACAATTTACCTTGGCCCTGGAGGATCAAAATTTATAACCAGAAAATGTGGTTAAGTCCAGCTTATCCGGGCTCCCCTCGGCGCCCGCCCCAAACCTGCGATAGATAAGCAGGCACTGTTAGAACATGTGATAGTTTACTTTTGTCTTATTAAATTGATTCCAAAATTAAATATGCTTGCAGCTAGCTGTATATCATAATGTAACGGGTCTATCCGCGAACTTTCGTAAACTAATCCTTCTTGGGGTAAATTTATTTCTTTTTAATTGTATGTTCTATTGAAAACTTTCTCCCGAAGAAGAAGACTTTATTTATGCAAATGAATTTTAGCCTGCGTATAGCCGCTGTATGTTCAAGTATGGATAATTAGAGAATATATTATACGATTGAGCTTAAGAATTATGCCCTTAGGTCGTACAAGAGATTTATCGTGAAAGTCTAGCGTAGAGAACATGTTGCTTCAAGAGTAAGCAGAGTAGATACTTATATGCTAAGTATACTTAAACCTTGCGAATTGCTCTTCTGATTAGTTGCGTAATGCCTTTCCTACTTTTAGCTGTTAAGTTTAAGTGGGATAATGAATCTAAATTTGAAATTGGTTTTGGCTGATCCTTACTCGAACCCCCAAACACCAACAACCGCTACAAGGTTGTTACAATATGAAATTCACAACAAAGTAATTGTATAAAACTTGTACTATTATATTTATTCATTTTAATCGTACAATTCAACTGCCTACCCTTGGCATAAACAATTTTATAATAGATAAGGGAGTGTCAGAATGCATTACAAAATCAATCGCTTTTTTTATTAAGGCTGTTTTCGCCATATATACAAGAGCGTGAATTTAACGTAAAACACATTTTCAGACAGAAAAAATGCCTCAATTTTTTTAAAAAATTGTGACATTATAACTCAGGCATTTGTTTATAATATAGTGTTTTTAAAATTTCAAATTCCTTTAATTTGTAAAGGGATAGCTCCTTTAGCATTATGGTATAGGGAAAAAATGCGAAACACATTTTATAAAAGAAAAAATGTCTCAACTCGGATAAAAATGAGTAGTATAATAAAATAAGTGATTCTGTACAAGATAGTGAGGCCAGATTATAATATTAGTGTTTGAGTACTTTTATATCTGAAAAAATATTCCGAATTTGGGTCCTATTCTTTAACATTAGCCGAAAACAGTATTTGCAACCCTTTCTACCGAATTCATTTTTATGTGTATTAAGTTGACTGCGTATGGATCGATGTAAAATGGTTTAAATTTAAATTATGAATGAATTGAAAAGCGTATGTTAAACATTTAATTTTTTGAATCTGCAAAAAGAATGATTGGTCCCAGGAAATCACCTGAAAACTTTGTTACAAATCAAGCTCTGAGAAAGAAAAATGAAGATTTAAATTTTGAAAACTAAACTTGTAAGAACATTGGAAATGGAATAAAAGAGATTAAAAATTGTTTTTGGCGTGAATTTTAGAACCGATTTTAATCATATTTACCTGATTAGTGTAGAAGTATATTCAACAGGGTTCAACTTCCCCGAAAAGATAGAAATTTGTGCATTTGAGCTTGTTTATGGTAAAAAGTCAAAGAAATTTTTGTTAAAATAAAACTGCCATTTTTGTCCTTTTTATCATTTATTGCAATGGAAGGACACATAATAAATTGCTACAAGAAAAAACACCAGGTACATTTAATAGCTTTTTTACAGTATTAATTTTTAAAAAAACTTACTATAGAAATTACGGTGCTCGAAAAGCGGAAGACGGAAAATAGCTTGAATCGGACTGATTCAGTGGTGTAGGGCTGATAAAGCTGGGTTATGAAATGTAACATTGAACTACTCAGTAATCACCGCTTTTGGTTATTTATATTACTGAAAAATAATTATTTTGAATCTTAAATCATCTAACTAAAATTCCGACTAATAATTTTTCTTTTCTCCATATAACCGCAATCCATCCTAAAGTTCAATGACAAGAAAGTAAACCCTATTTATATAAAAGTACAAATTGTCAACTATTGAAAAGCATTTTTATTTTTTGACGTAAATAACAGTTGATTTGCTAACAAAAGACAATATATATATGTTGAGAACAATCTGAAGAACATCGCATTATTTTGATATATTTGAAATTTCAATCGAGAATGTAAAAACTGCATTTGTGACTTAAAACTATTAAAGGTGTTGATTTTTTTTAAAACTTATGCACCACCTACTAAATAAATATTGAATGAACAATATCAAACTACTATTGCTTGAATAAAAATTAACAGTCTTTGTGTAAACATAGAAAACAAAATTATACACTTACTTTACGTAAAACCTTAGGCACGAAGAAGTCGACAACATTCCCAAGTCGTTGGTGATATTGACAGTATTGAAGTCATGTTGAGAAGTTAATGCGAAGTCGACTTTGATCCTCTCAACTTACCCCAACGCATTAATCATGCAGTAGACAAAAATTCAATAAACAAACAGGTGGTGTGGTACCGCCTCTAAGTTATTAAGAGGACGGAAATGCCCTGTAATTTTTCTTTTCGTTTTTTCGATATAATCCACTTGTTTCTTTTGCCAAACAACAAGAACAAGGGAGGCTGAGTAGCAATTAACACATGATGTGTTTCTGCAATGCAAAAAAGGAACCTTTTTTGAAATTAGTTCTAAGAGATTTTTGATAGTTTATTCTGGAATAGATTTTATTAATAGTTAAGGGTGTTTAGGGGAAAAGAAAACTAAACAAGGTTTAGTGAATAATGATATGTCCACAGATATTTCAAACGAGATAAATGAATAATTTAGGTATGTTATAGTTGAGAATAAAGGAAAGGCAGATAAAGTTAGGGCATTTTACGGAAGTGTGAAAATGACGCTTTGATTTGTGATGTATCTAAAATTCTTATGCGAATTAAATTATCAGACATTTTTCAATAATTAAGGATTAAAATTTATGTATAAGTTTAAAAACTCCCGTCTCTATTAGCCATATTGAATTCATGAAAGTAATCTTGATCCTATAGAATTTCTACATCTGAAATCTGAACTACTGTTTGTATTTGTATGCAATAGAATGCATTCGAGTTAAAAAATAAAGGAAAATTTTCTGTTAGATTTTAATTTTTCTTCAATTTTAGTAAACATTTTATTAAAGATCTCTGAACCGTTTGACGAATCACTAAAATAAAACATAAAAATACAGAAATGGAAAGGAAAATATATGCACGATTTATCTTTAAAAAATAAAGTATCATTCTTTTTTTAAATCAATAAGTGAGAATAATTTCATACACATGTCCCTTCAAAAAGGTATTTCACTATTCAAGAAAGTATTCCCAACAAAAGAAGTGTGTGTATAATTATTTAGAAAATGTCGAGTTAATCCAGGAATATTTTTTTTTACCAAATAATAAAAAGAAGACCTTTTATAGGTATTTATTCTTTTTCTCAACAATTTCAAAACTGTAAGCATAAAGCTCCAATAACAATATTCAAAAACGCAAACGATTTAAAATAATTTGTATTAAATTTTTTGTAAGCAATAACTGTCTTAAATGTATATTATAAGCTATATAATTCCTAAGAATGTTCTTAATATAGTACAATATTTGTTCTAACTATGAGTAAATAAGAATATTAGCAATTTTTGAAGGTGTTCTTGTTCTTGATGATAATTGTTTCTATGCTGATGAAACCATTTGTATTAATTATACTTTTTTAAGAATTAAAGTTAATTATTTATTATTACAAGCTTTTATTTATCTTGCAATGTAATTTGTTCTGGTGAAATCTTGCAACTCAATTTTGAAGCTGATATCTTCCACTGATTGAGCTGAAATTTTGTATGCACGTTTATTTTGGGCGATAATGCATGTTTTGACCATTTATATTCCGATATTGCAATTAGTTAAAAAGATATTAATTAAAAACGCATAATTGTTTTACTCCTGAGAGCTGTTTAGTTCGCTGTGCTCGGCAACGCAAAATGAAGGACGACGAGGGAAATTTTTTTGGGAGTTTCGACGTTTTAAAAATAGCGATTTATTTTTTTCTATGAAACTCAGACAAAAAATAATTACAGAATCGGAAAGATTTATTTCATCACGATACGGTATAATTTTTTCTACAAAACAATAATACATTTGTACTTTTTACTATTTTTTTTTAAAACGAGTCAAAATTGATGCGTTTTTATGAAAATGTTGTCTAAATCGTTGCGCATGAATTTTTTTCCGTTTAAATCATAGGTTCTCAACGTAGGCGACAACGCCCCCTTGTGGGCGTTTGAGGCTTTCAGGGGGCAGTAAAAGATCCAGAGAAAATTAGGGGGCATTGAGATGGCACTGAAAGACTTGGGCAGAGTAACCAAATATAGTATTAAAAAGACAAAAAAAAAAAAAAAAAACACGCTGATTATATGCTAACAAACGTAAACTTTAATACTGTTTACCTTATGTTGATGTATGTATTTAAATCATTTCTATATCACTTGTATGAAAATTCACATATTTCGATAGTTCGGGAAGTGGATGAAAAACTTAAAGATTACTTTACATACAGACTTACCTTAAATTAAATGATATAGTTAATTTTAATTTCTGTAGTGTATCTGTATACATGCTGTCTTTGTCTGTGAGCAGTAGGAAAAATGTTTCATCCACTGCTTTTCATTAAATACATTATCCAAGAAACATAATTAAATTTTTTAATCAGAAATTATTGTGTGATTCTTTAAAGGCTGAAACTGCCAATTTATATTTATTTTGAAAGCAATAGTTTACTATGAATTACTTTGTACCATAAAAAACCTCTGCCAGTCTTTATAGCAGGTAAGCTAAAACTTTTATTCCACTCTTTTAAATGAAGAAGAAATTCAGTAGCGTGTTTCAATTCCAACACTATCTTATCTATGACTAAAATATATAATATTACACATTTAAATATATTTGTGGAAATAGCTATTTGAGATTCGCAAGTAAAAAAATTGGGGCTTTAGAAAAAAAAATTAAACTCAAAAATATATTTTCTATTATTAATAGGATATTTTTTAAAACTTAACTCTTGTTTTCACCATGCATTATGCACACTCTTATTTCTCTAGAGCGGGAAGGGGCAGTATCGAAATATTCACTAGAAAAGGGGGGCGGTATCGAAATATTTACTAGAAAAGGGGGCACCAATTCAAAAAGGGTTGAGAACCTGCGGTTTAAATGAATCGATATTCGGTACTAAAACAGCTCATGATTTGCTCTTTTAGAATTAGCCATTTAAAAAATAAAATGCCGAAACCTTTTTTTTTACGATTTTTCAAAAAATGCACAAAAATTTAAATAAACGTTTAATAACTTCGTCATTTATGAAGATAATCTCACGAAACTTTTTTTTCGGGTGTAGAACAATATTATCCGAGATCTGTACGAAGATTGAAAAAAAATTGCTTAAAAATTACGGATTTAAAAAATTTTCTTGTGTTTTTCGTCTAATACCCTATTTTCGAGAGTTCATTTAGCCAGACTGTTCGAAATTTACCGGCAAACGACCTTGCAATAATGATGCGTTGAAGGAGATGAACATATAAAGAAACTTGTTAAGCGATAACTAAAAAGTAAAAAAAAAAAACTTTTTTAAAAACAAGCTTTTATTTAAATGCGCTAAAAAGAATAAAATAAAATTTTCCTTTAAAACCTTTTTTTACTATCAACTTATATGATATAAAACCTTGTCGCGAGATTTACCTGTGTAGATAAGCAAGTAAATATTAAATAACTTGATCTGACTGATTTTAATTTTTAAAATTTTCAAACAAAGTAAATGCGAGTACTTAAATCTCACGATAAGCTTTTATATCATATAAATTGTGTAATGACGCTATAAGTTGATAGTAAAAAAAGTTTTAAATGAAATTTTTAAAAATTCTTTTTAGCGTATTTAAATAAAAGATTGTTTTTAAAAAGTTTTTTTACTTTTAATTTATTTATTTTAGAAAATATTTTGGTGAAATCTTGGATTACTTTAACCCATTTCCCTTGTGTCATTCTGCTTTTATATTTCTAAGACAACTTTCTAAAGAAATATATTTATCGTCTGACTAAATCATACTTGAAATTATAACCGAAAAGTGTCAAAAATATCATATTTCGCAGTTGAACAAATCAAGAAAATAATGCTATTCGTTTGACATATAATTATTAACCTCCTATTTCTTGTTTTTCAAATTAAAGCTGCTGTTGATCAGCCATTATGAAAATTTTATATCACAATAAATTCACTGTTTTCTTTGACTAAACACTAAATTAATTTTAGAATTCGTTTTTTTATCAACTTCGTAATTTTTTGTTCATATTATAACTATTTTCTCATTCAGGTCATATTTATTCAACTAATATAAACACATAATGGGAAGTAAAAACAATAATAACAGAAGCACGGAGGAAAACCGATGCAGAAATTACAAAAAACTGATTAAATCCATATCAAAACATTCAAAAGTTATTGTGGACACTAAAAGATAATCTACTAAGTTAAAGTAAGAAAAAAATACAATACTTAAAGCTAAGATGAGATTTTTTTTGTTAGGTGTGCGAAGACTGAAAGGGCGTAATTTTTCAATAGCTTTTTGATTATTAATTCTTAAAAATAATAGTTATATCATTTTTAAAAAATAATTATGCCATTCTATTAAAAACAAGTTGCAAATATCATTAAAAAATTATAATTACAATATATTACTTTTTATTAGTCGAAAACATTAAATTTTATAGGAAATTGCAAGTGTACGAACACTTTTGGGGTCCACTGTATATATAATTGAAAGTACTTTTTAACCAACATCTTTCTTAAATAAAACTATCTCTAATTTAATTCAAAGGAATCTTTCTAAAAATATTTTAATTAAAATAAATAATTTTGTGTTCCCTTTTTTTTTCGTACATCACATGCAGCACTCATATAATTCTTATGATAAACATTATATTGTTTTTTTACTGCACAAAATTTTTTGTGTTTCGAGATTTTGCGCTTGTGTGTTTTGGTATAAATTTTTTTCTCTCAATTAGCGCATTTTTAAGAAAAGAATATTTTTCGGATATGATTTTAGAGTAATAAATTATTTCTTTGTCAAAAAAATCTAACAATGAGAGCATAAGTTGACCCCCCCCCTAAGAAATACATTATACCCTCAAGAGCCAAAGCATTATGACCACCTGTCAATAACGAGTTGGCCCACCTTTGGCGCGCAACACAGCTTCAACCCGCCTTGGCATAGATGCCACAAGTCCTTGGTTGATGGCCGGAGACAGATTGTACCAGATGCTTAAGCAACGGTCACGAAAATCCGAGATATTGCGAATTGTAGTCTTTGAGCTCTGAGCTGCCGTCCATGACATCCAAAATGTGTTCTATCGGATATAGATCCGGTGAGTTAGGCGGCCAGGACATTAACTGGAATTCAGCATCATGTTCCTGGAACCACTCCAACACAATTTTAGCCTTGTGACACGGGGCGTTGTCTTGTTGGAACATTCCATTTCCAGCTGGAAAAACAGAGGCCATGTAAGGGTGCAACTGGTCCGCAATGATGTTCAGATACCCTGTAGCATTCATGGTCTGCTCTACCACAACCACGGTCCCAGCAGAGACGTCCCCCAAATCATAATACCGCCACCACCGGCCTGTGTATGACCTACTGTACATTGAGGAGCAACTGTTCGCCTGGAAGACGGCGTATCCTGACACGGCATCAGCGTGATGAATGACAAACCGTGATTCATCTGACCAGGCAACTCTCTCCCACTGATCCATGGACCAGTCGCGATGTTCCCGGCCCAGCGCAGGCAGTTGGCGATGACGCTTGGTCAGCAAAGGCACACGAGTGGGACTTTGTTGCGTAGCCCCATGTCCAACAGTGTCCGCTGAACAGTGTGGTCCGATACTATTCTACTTGGCCCTGCATTGTATTGGCTGTCAGCTGAGCACTGTCTGGCTCGGTTTTGCTTCACCATGCGAGACAGTCTCCGACGACCTTTTTCTTTGATAGCGTGTGGACGTCCAACACCATGTCTACTGCTGCTTTCACCGTCCTTCATCCACTTTGCATAAGTACTAACAACTGTAGATCGCGAACAACCCAAGAGTCGTGCAATTTCGGAAATACTTGTTCCAAACCTTCGAGCCATTACAATCTGCCCTCTATCAAAATCACTCAGATCCGCAGCCTTTCCCATCACACACAGAAGTGAAAGAATGATTCTTCAGACTCTCCAGCAGCAGTTAAATACCACTTCCACCTGATCACGTGCCTTCCACGTCATCCAGGCGAGTTCATTGCAAAATGTAGGGTGGTCATAATGTTTTGGCTCTTGAGTGTAGATTCAACTTTTTTTTTTTGTCAATTTCATCAGATTTTTAATGAGTAATGCGAAAAAAAATGGTGGTTATTTTATAACATAACACAAACAAAATCTACAAAGTTTCAGTTTATTTTAAATTTTTGGGAAAACAAACTATTTACTATTACTTTTATATTCATATTGATATCGTCAAATTTTCTTTTCCAATGGAAAATTCCCTAAGCAGCTTTTTTCTAAATCACGCGTGTGCAGTTTTCCTAGAATTTTTTCGTAATTATTTTAGTTTTAATAACTTTTAACAAAAAATAATAAAAGAAAAAACCTAGAATTAAAAGATTACAGGTAATTGAAAAAAATTATGTAAAGCATTTATTTTAAATACGTAAAAGTTCTCAGTATATTTACAGCTGGTCACTGAAAGCATACACATTCCATTATGTGATTCATTTTACAAAACAAATAAATAAATAAAATAAAAAATAAACATTTAAATTTTTATATGTTCAATCATATGCACAATTTCAGGTACATAATCAAAAGTATTCAGTGATAATAGTAACTATTGTGCCGTGTGTATTTGAAAATGTCGAAAACACATCAGTTATATTTGATGCAATATTAGGGGTGCGATATATAATTAGAAAAAGCCACAAGTATATAATTATTATACTGACAAGAATAATCTAAAATTTCAGCTTTATATGAACAACTGACACATCGAACTTTGTAGTATGAAATTAAAAATTTGTGAATTGGAATATGGAAAGATGTGTTTTTCTTTCAAAATAAGAAAAATTACCACTGCTAATACATAAAATTTTGTTTTTATTTCTAGAGAAATACTATAATTTTGCTTTATAAGACACAAGTCTAACTCGTTTTGTAATTCTTAGATCAGTGGTTCTAGACCAAGGTCGACAATCTTTGCAGCTGTAGTGCGGTCAACCTATATACGTATTTGAAACAATTCGATGCCGAATGGTGTCGCCAACTATCGTGAGCAAAATCGTGCTGTCATCTTCATAGACTCAAAGCTTACGCTAATGACAGACGTATCTCTAGCCCGTTGCCATGATGAATTTCGTGGGCCTCGATCTGACTACGTCAGACAGGTGGCATAAGCAACAACAACACAACGATTCCCGCGGATGGCAAGCCCGTGTAAGCATTTTTCTTCTCTTTAACTTCTTGGGCAATCCTTGCATATACGAAGTAGGACTCAAAAGTTCCCAGACTGAGTCTATAACTTAAAAATATTACCAATTAAACTGCTGAAACACACCCTCCTTCGAAATAAGACCCTTGAGCAACAACACACTTTTGCCATGGCTTGTAAATGCCATTGAAACATTCCTGGAATCCATTTTTAGCCATGTCCTTTAATTCAGCCTGCGATGGGCTTTTAACTTCATATGTAGAGTGGTCTTCATTTAACAGGAGGAGAACGATGTGTTAACACAATCTATGCATGTTAAGATCCTTAGTCAGTATCCATTGACATGTGGCAGAGGATATCCCAACTGATTTTGCTATTGTTTGAAGCCTATTCTTACGTACCACTGCAGAAACCTTTTCGATGTTTTTAGCGGTGCGGGAAGACTGAGGACGTTCAGAGCGTTTGTTGTCTTCGATACTTTCCCTGCCTTCACTGAAACGTTGGTGCCACTCAAAGCTTGCGTTCGCGATAATGTATCACAGTCTTACACATGCTTCAACGTTTCGTAAGTCTCATTAGCACTTTTTTTCCAAACGAACATAAAATTTAATATTCAGTATCTGCTCAGTATTCTATTATGTCGTAAGACTATTATGTCTCATGAAGAGCATCGGTCACCGGTAACCAAAACAACGACTTCATTAGCTCAGCTTGCATTCAGTTTCACGTTCACCCGTATAGTTTCTGTTCCCGTAAGAATACGGGAATAAAATATAGCCTATGTTACTCCCCGTTAATGTAGCTTTCCATTAGTGAAAGAATTTTTTAAAACCCCACCAGCCGTTTCCGAAATTAGCCGGAACAGACAGACAGACAGACAAAAATTTTAAAAATTGGTTTTTTGTTATGAGTACCGTATATACTTTTAGTGCATTAAGTAAAAAGCTGCTAATTTGAAATTACAAACAGACACTTCAATTTTATTTATTTGTATAGATTTTTTTATTTTGAAGCTGTGTTGCACCTAAGTCTTGATAAGTTTTCTGAAAAAGTTAAGAGCCACTATTTTAGATAGTTCCAACACCTATTTTAATGTAATGGAAATAAAAGATGACAGCACATACAAAAAATAAAATTACATAACAGTGCTAGAAAAAAGTACTCCATAATTTATTGAAATATATAAAGAATTTTATTCTATGATAATAATTTTTCCTAAGTTTTTTAAGCTTTTATGTTCAGTTACAAAAATTCTGCAGGATGCTCCATCCTTTGAATTTTTACTGCCATTTTGTATATGTTTTTACATTTATTTATATGTTAATTACATTATTCTAAAAATATTTTTCATAGTCTATAAGAACAAATTACCTACCAAATAAAATATTATTGCCATTCAAATTAAATCAATTCCACAAAATTCATCCACTTTATAACAAAATGAATGCACTTTTATGAAATGAAATACTTATAATTATTATTTTTTCAGTCTTTTTGCCCTGTAATTTTACTGAAATGATAAAACTGAACGTATTTTAATACAGCCTTACATAATTTTCACAAAAAACAGATTTAAAAAAAATTTATTTTTCCATGAACCAGTAAAATATTTATTCAATGAACACTTTACTTTTGTTGCAATAAAAGGATTAAAACATAAAATCCTTCATATAGTTCATAACATTACCTTCAGTATTGCATCCAATACATATGCAATACATACAGTGTATTGCAAACTAGTGTAACACAGTCTTTCAGTTATAGATCGATATTGTTGCTGATAGGAATGATAGGCAGTTACAAATCCATTTTATCAATAAGTTTGATACACAGGTGAAACTCATAAACAAAAAATGCTTGATTGATATATAATTTTAAAAATATTTTTTATCAATTACACATACTTTCTTGTGATGTTTTTATTTTCCCTTAATTTCTAGATGAACTATAAGTCATGACATTCAAACTAATCAGTGGCGTAACGAGGAATACTAGGGCCCCTCTGCAAAATCAGGTTTTAGGCCCCAAGCCCAATACATACTTGGTGTCAGTCAGGCTTAGGGCCCCTAGAACACCTGCCCCCCAATGCAAGGAGGGGGTGTACATTACACCACTGATGCTAATAGGTAACACATGATATGATTAAAATTTCTAAACTGTATTTTAACTGAATGCCCCTAAAAAAATTTGATTCTTTGTATTAACGTCATTGCACTCAAATTTGCCTTTTTCCACCAAAATCTCACTGATTTTTTTACCCAAATAAAACATGTGAATAAGAATCTGTTTTTGTTGTTTGCTATTGCTGTTATGACATCATGGCATTATTCATCTGGCACAAATTTAATTGAACTGACATTAGTATGCAAGTATCAAATTTTTATTTCTATATTGTTTGGTGATGAAAGTTTACATTCTGTAAAAAAAAAAAACCATTTCAAATCTGGTTTATTTGGTATGGAATCATAAACAATCTATCTATACTTGAAAAGAGAATCATTAAACTAAATTTTCAGCTATTCTAACTTAAGTTATTCTGATTTTATTTTTACAATGTCACTGGTAAATCAAATATAGTGTCTTAGAAGTGATATTGTTTCAATTCTACAATAAAAGTAAATTTTTAAGACTATATATGGCAAAGAAATTCTTACAATTCCTTGCCATGCTAAAAATAATTTATGTAAGAAATGAATAAAATGTCATACTAATTTTACATTAAGAAATATAACTGTAATTCTAACTTCTTTCAAATATTATTTATTCTAAAACTTATGGCTAAACTTATGGACAGCTATATACTTTTATAATTAGAATGTTAGATACTACTTCACATTGTTTTCAATGAAAATGGACTTCTAGATCTATCTCAATTACAAGTAGAATTTTTTGTTAAAGTATTTTGAAAAGAATTTTATGTAATGAAAATAATTGAGCAAAGCTAATTGCCGAACATAGTTTTTTTATGACTGCTCATGAGGCCTTTAGGGATCACTCGTGTATTATTAGAATTACAAATACCAATTTGAAACCACTGAATTATCTTATATATAATGAAAATTTCTGCTATAATGAATATTAAATCATATGTTTAAAAATGGGGGGGGGGGAGAATGTCAACAATAATTAAAATCACTTTGTAAAACATAAAAAAATGTATATTTCCTATTAAGTTAAATCCAAATAAGAAAAGTTCATTATAAAAAGGTTATTAAAACTAAAGAAATATCAAGATATGTCCATCTAAAATATAATCTCTACATTAAAATCAAAATAAATAAAAATTGTTTTTTCTTACCTGCAAAAATTTTTTTTAAAGATAATACTGGTTAATTTGAAGACATACAGAAAAATATAAAAAGTACGAGAAGAACCTAAGATATTTGAATTATGCTTAAAATGTAATAATAAATCACTAAGAGTTTGCTTTTTTAAATATTTCTCCACTTTTTAAAATGATTTTACCTCTAACAACATAATTTTAAATCAAGAAATAAATACCGTATTTACATGACTCTAAGCCGCCATCGATTTTAAGCTGCACCCTCAATTCTCTACATGTTTTTGTGAAAAAATAAAAAGTTGTGCAAAAGGATCATAGATATCTGATACTTAAGAAAATTTAAAATAATTTATTTTACCAATGTTTAAAACTTTCAAATACATACATGAATTTATAATTACTCTAACTGTCAATATCATGTTTTGAAAATGATTCGTAACACCTATTGTCACAGCTGACTTCGGAATTCGTGCAGACATTGCCCTTTTCCCTCCAATGCATTTCTTACGTTACATTTTTTAAAAAATATAATGTATTATAGAAGAATGTAAAAGAATTATTCATTGAACAATTACAAGCAAGAATTATGTCACTTTGTTTACACCAGCAAAGTATATTTGTTTCATTCTTGTCAAATTTTCAGTAGTCGCTGCTCTGTATCTATTTTTTTCTGCATATAAAATTGCCTCCCTTTTCATACTTACATCATAATGAACTTGTCTTGATGCTATTACCAATATGTTTGATGTTTAAAAGAAAGTTATACAAACTAATTTCCTAAATACTTGCGACAACGATGTTTCAGATAGACTGAATACTGGAGATAAACTGTCAGATGGGATAAGTCATAGATGGAAGTGGCCAGAATGGATGGTTATACTTTTCCTTTTGAAAGGTATAGAAACTCAATTTCCCCCATCGAACAAATATTTGTACAGCCACACCCAATTTTCAGTAGCATTAACACTGGCAAAATAGTGTGGCTTATATTCGAATATAAATATGGTAATTTTCAATTTTGAAAAGTATAACGAGTGTTTTTTAAAATTCACTATCAGCTTCACATTTTAGTTTGGATTATAGTGCACATTATAGTAATATTCAAATAAACAGGGAAAAAAAAGTCTTTTCAAACACTGTTAGTTATATTTTTTCCTATGACAAAATCCACATGTAAAACAAAATACATTATAAATATTAAATATAATAATAGTTAATTAATGAAATTAATAAAAAATATCAAATATAATTTGGAACAAAAGAAATAAGATTGAATAAAAAATACAAATGACCATATTTTAATTTATTTCACATAGCTTTTACTTTACAGGTTTCATTTGCCATAAACCATCATTTAAATAATGTATATTTTCTACACCAATTCCTTTATTAACTTTTGCTCTGGAAAAGAAAATACAAATGAAAAAATTTCTTTTAGTACACCATAAAATTTTACACACAAATAAAAATTGATAATTAATTTTGTTTTGTTTAAAACTCTTTTTTTTTTGTGGCCAAAACATAAAACTGGAAATTAAATGTTATTCAAGAATAAATAAATTGTTCCTTCATAATTACAAAATAAATATTAAATAAAAACACATAATCACAAACATTACAAAATTCCTTTTTGATTTTATATACATCAATTTTAAGGGTTATTTAGAAATTATTAAAAAATTTTATGGAATAAAGAATGGAAAATTTTGAAATATTTTTGGCAAAATATTATACTACATTTTATAACAAAATATATGTTTGTACCAACGTAATTTATTTTTAAAAATTCCAATAAAAATAAAGCATAAAAAATAAAACTTTGAGACTTACATTTCTTCGGTAGATATAGATGTCAATCCTACAGCTAAAGCATGTTCTTTTCCTTCAGCCATAATAGCCTAACAAGGGGTTAAGGAAATAAAAAACATGTGTGTAACATGCCTAGTATAACAACTATCGTAAAATACAAATGTGACTTCTAGGAAAAAAGAAAATTCTGAAAAATGTATTACATTACAAGAGTGATTAGCATATACTCATGAACAACATTTAAAACAAAAATATAATAAAGTGTAGATTGTTCAAAATAGCTAATAAGCAAGAGCCATAAAATTGATATCTTTAATGAATAATATTGTTGAATATCCCAAATAATTAATATAATAGTAATAATTCATAAATAATGTACAAAAATGCCATTCTATCTTCCAAAATATAAATCTCCATCACACTATGTCTTCTGTTCAAGAAAACGGGTTCATTTTATACTAGGGACTTGCAGGATTAAAAAGATTATTCAGGATTATACCAGATGATCGAAAAGCATCACTAACTACAAATATTAATCACAAATAAATAAGCAAAGCTATTCATTATGGTTTTTGAAGTGAAAACTTCTTTAGTGGCGTTGGGCACTTTTTGGTAGGGGAAAATCTCATGAGTTCGTGTCACCGACATGCTCTGACTGGCACATGCGCAGTGTGCTGTTCGCCTTAGACACTTTTTGGATGGGTGAAATCTCGTGCATTGGTGTCATCGAAATGCTTATAGCAGTATATCTGTAGCTATACAGCTGACGTATAGTGCTGTGTATATCTTATAAGTGAAAAGTTCAATGTGTATATACTCTGCATTGCTCGTTGCGATTCCGAGAATGGTCAATACATGTTTATGGTTGGCGTTTATATTTTGTCTGGAAAATCTATGAGACGGGTACAAGAATTTTTATTCGAAAATTTAATGATTCATACAAAAGAAAGTTTTGAAATACTCGAAAAAAATTTAGCGAAAAATATGATTATGTACCGATGATTTTAAGTGGAGACTTCAATATTAACTTCGCAGATGATAAAAATCTTCCACTAATTGAATTTCTAAATGAAACAATTTAAATATGTCCCATGATTGAAAACTCAGTACTGCAAAATATAAAACGACGATCGATGCGGTTTTTACGTGATACTTATATAAATTTGAATCAAACATTTTCTTTCTTACTTTAGTTACCATAACCCTATTGTATCTTTTTTTAGAACAAAATAAAATAATTGAAAGTACAAAAAGTCTAAGTATTGTAGACTTTGTATTTGTATTGTAGACTCCTAGTATTGTAATTAATGATGACAATGATGCAAACAATTAAAATACTGTTAAAAAGCAAGTATATTGAAATTTAAGTAAATACAAATACTATCCATAAATAATATATGATTGTATATTAATTGTTATTTCAATTGAATTGTATTTATATTTTGTCATGATCTTGTACAGCCTGTAATATATTTGAATAATAAAAAAACATATAAACATGCATTTAGTTGTTGCTCGGAGTGTCAATAGATGTGAAAACCAGATTGATGTTGATAATTTTAATTCAAACATTATGAAATTTCAAATTTTAATACTAAAAGTTTTAAGTTTTCACTTTTATCGGCAGTTTCTATAACTGCCAATTTTTTTTATAATCCATAAAGAAAATACCAAGGTTTTTTTACAATGTTTCATTGCATGATTTCAATGTGCCCACTAATAGTAGCACGCAAAACGTAAGGTCTATACGAGATTTCTGGCCCCATTTTACGAAGCATTGCAGGATCAACATTTTGAATGTCCATTGCAATTACTTTTCAATTCATCTGTGTTACAAATTGGAGATTGGTAAATAATTTTTTTCATCTGGTCCCTACAAAAAGAAATCCAAAGGTGTTATGTCTAGGTGGCCCTGGTATTGGACTTCCATTCAAACCATCAACTAAGGAACTTTTTCTCACTTCCAAACTCCAGTGTGGTGGTGCCTCATTCACACTGCAAATGAGTTGCAGAATTAAATTTAATAAACCCTTCAACAACTTGCGCTTGTTCTTGCAATGAAGTTATTTTTAAACGAGAATATTGGAAAACATGGATATTGTGCCATCTAGTTTCCATTTCATTCAACAAAAACTCTTTTCTTTATGGAACACAAAAAATAATTAAGTGAAGTCTTTGCTTATTTTTAATTTTGTCTTTGAAAATGTAGCCATTCTTTTCAGACACCTTATATCTATATGTACATAAACAATGCAAATTTAATAAGTACTGACAAAGAAAAAGCAGGCTAAGAGATCCTATCAAAAATATTATACCCACAAAATGGTATTTACAATGACAATTTCTCATTAATTTGTAAAACTATACATAAAGCCAAAAATTAGGTAATAAATTTTTAGAACTGAAAGGATACAACAACAGTGTTTTTTGGAACTTGTGTCATTTTAGCTCCAGGAGAAGTCAATCCAGGACACATAATGTTTGCTCCACTTAAGACAAATCGGATTGCACCACGATCCACTTGTTCCCAAGGGCAAATAAAAGGATCTAAAGAATCAATATCACAAAAAAGAATAATTTTTTAAAAATTTCAAAGATCCACAATATTGAAATTATAAAACAGTCTCAATATTTTCTATTGATTAACAAACTATAATCTTCAACAGATATAATCTTTTAAAAATACATATATACTGAAAATTATTCTTTTCAAAATCTTCAAAAAAATATAGTACTTCAGCAATAATACATACATGAAATATTTCAGTGATCTATTAATGAGACTCCATTGGATTTCAACAAATTAAAGAGGCTTCAATAATAATATGTGGGTTACATTTTAAGTGGGATAATATGTTTTCCTTTAAGGGGAAAAATAAGCATTCCATGTTATGACAATTTATAATAGAAAAAGAAGAATTAGAATGTGTAGAACTGTGCTCCAATAATTAAGTTGGGAAAATTATAAGGGATAACAAATGGGCAAATCCCTCTAAGTCATGCAATGTAATGAATTATGACATGTTCAAGGACTTTAAATGAACCTATGCTTTCAGGAAAAAAGGCAGTATTAAGTCTATAGAGGAAAGGGATTAACTATTGCAGCCTATTCATCACAAAAATTCCTACATTTTACATTAAAAATTATGAATATAAAAAGCTATTTTTCTAATAAAAATATAAAGGATTTAGATTTGTAGTAAGCTAAATAAATTAATAAATTAATTAAAACTTTTTACCAAAGATAACTAATTGTGAGGAATTAATGAATGAGACATTAATACAAACTATCCATGTAAACCATTTGGAAATGGAATATAAATTAAAAGAAAAAATTTAATTAATATGATTTCAGAAAAATCATTATACTAAAAAGATACATATGGTTTTTCTTTATTAAAATTTTTATCAAAAATGATACTTCTGTTAGCTAACAATGCAAAAACTAAACTAAATGATGGCTGAAAAATTTTGTGACATATAGTTATGATCAGCATTTGGAATATTCAAAACTTACAGAAGTGGCAAATTTAGAGAAACCAATTTTTCCCTGAATGTAAGGGGTGCATGAAGCATAATACACATTACATATTTGAAATGGGAATTTCATCAATATGAAAAGAAAAGTCAGGTTCTACTGTATATGCATATATACCAAATTAAATATATTTAAAAAAAATTTTAATAAAATATTTTTTTTTTATAAAGCAAAAATAAATTATAAAAATCACAGAGGACTGATTTCATTAATAATTATATTTCATTCAATTATCATTCCATTAATTTCAGATAAAATGATTCTCTCACATAATATTGAAGTTTCAAAATAAGTTGTGTATACAAAACAGTAACAAAATGTTTTGGAAGGTAAATGCAAATTTAGGTAAAATACATTTGAAATTCTTTTCAATAAATACTTATTTAAGCAATCAATTTTAACTTAACTAAATTCCATTTTTATTCTTATATACATTTCCATTATTTTTGTCATTTTAATACAACTAATTAATTTAATTTACTTCTAATTTATTAAACTTATACTTAAGATTAATTGGATTAAATTCTTAATAAATATATCTGTTAAAAATATTTTAGCCTATAGCTGATCATGCAGTAAAAAAATGTATTTTATTTCAGTTAAATGAAATGTAAAAAAATGTATTTTTATTTCAGTTTCCTCACAATTTTGAAAGTACATCATTTATCCCTTTGAGACAACAAAAATGATTCATTAAATAAACTTTTCTGTTAAAACAGATGTTTATAATATAATTAATGATAATATTATAATTTAAACTATAAAAACCACCAAAAATTGTTCATAATTCAAAAAACAAACAGAAAATCACATAAATTACATTATTATTCACAGAATAGTGAATTAATATTTATAATATATGATCTGTTATTTCCTGTCTTTTTATGTTTGAAAGATTCAAGAAGGCAAGTGACATCATCTTAAAAAAAAAGGGAATTCATGGAGTTATATTTTCTTTCAGAAAAAAAAAGAAAAAGAGTAATTTGAACGAATATATAATTTTTTTCATATTTAGAGAGGAAAATTTGAATACATACATTTATGCAAAAGTCTTAAGGTAGGAAAATAAGGCCCATCTCTCTGCCTAAAAAAGAGAAGCTCACCATTGGCTCTTACAATAATTTCTATGTGATCATGGCTGAAACATACAAAAGAAAATACATAAGAAACATAAACTAATAAAAATAAAATTAAGATTATAATATACAAGATTATGTTCAAGAAACATTTCCACCCACAACATAAAAAAGGGTACTTTTCCGCTTTGCCAGTGCAAATATGGCCAAGCAGGCTTCATTGATGAGAACCCAGAATATATACAAAAAAAAAAAAGTTAGAAATGTTAGTTCTCATTGGTTTTTCATCTATTTTTGATGTATTATGAAAAGGAGATTACTAATAAGAAAAGACCATGACTTGTTTTGAAAACGTAATAGTAAAAGGTTACCAGCGGGAATATTTTGTTTGTGTCAATTATCGTAATTATATCCCTTGCGTCAAGGAAACAAAAAAAGTACCTACAGTTAGTAATATACACTGGTGTGCAAAAATTAAGGACGAAGTCGAAAAATTAGCATATCAGCTGAACGAAGAGGCAGAGCGGACAGAAAGACCAATCAGGAGATTAAGTGAGGTGATGTACGGTAGCACATGCGCAGATATGCAGGTAGACGTAATGGGTGAGTGTCTGAGTAGTAAAGCATGTTGTCGGTGTAAGATTAGTATTTCTGGCAAAGAGATTGCACACCGTATAGCAGTTAAAATCACACCGAGTTGCTGCCTCAGCGAGAAATGGCGAATAATCAATCTGTTAGACGACATCTGGATGCTTTTACCCGAGGTCGAATCATTGGGAAGTTGGAGGAAGGTCGCAGTCTGACAAGTGTGGCTGCAGAGTTCGGAATTGCTCACAGCATCGTTTCACGACTTTGGAGACAATTTCAAACTACAGGAACAGCTATCCGGGGGTTCAGTAGTGGTCGTCCACGAGGAACCACACCCGCAGATGACCGGTATATTGCCTTACAGGCCAGAAGAAACAGGCGGCAGACAGCGGGAGAAATCGCTAGACACACGACACAGGCGACTGGACGACCAATATCGCGTTTTACCGTGGCCAGAAGACTGCACGGTGGTGGTCTGTTTGCACGACGCCCTGTACGGTGTGTACCTCTAATGCCTGCCCATCGGAGAAGGCGTTCTCTGTGGTGCCGGGAACACCGGAATTGGAGAGACAATGAATGGGGACGAGTACTCTTTACAGATGAGAGCAGATTCAGTCTGAGTAGCGATTCTCATCGCATACTCATCTGGAGAGAGCGGGGAAGCCGCAATCATCCCTCGAACATCATTGAAAGGGACAGGTATGGAGGTGGTGGTGTTCTCGTTTGGGGAGGCATCATGCTTGGTAGTCGTACAGACCTTCACATCTTCGACGCAGATTCAGTCAACGGGACCCGTTATTGTAACGAGATTCTTCTTCCATATGTGCGTCTTTTTAGAGGCGCTATAGGTCCGCAGTTCCTTTTCATGGACGACAATGCACCATGTCATCGCACAGTAGCTGCCGAACAGCTCTTAGAGAGTGAGGATATTGAACGTATGGATTGGCCGGCACGATCTCCGGATCTCAATCCCATCGAGCATGTATGGTATTTTCTAGGCAGACGCTTGGCAGCTCGTACCTTACCACCAGTAACGATTCCGGAGCTTCGATTGGCGCTGCAAGACGAATGGGCAGCAATGCCTCAAAAACTCATTGACACCCTCATTCTCAGCATGGGCAGATGCTGTGAAACCTGCCTAGCAGTCAGGGAGATCATATCCCCTACTAAAGACCGGATATTTCTTGCTGGACACCCATCACAGGGATGTTTCGGCCTTCAGTCGCATTGCGCTCCATGCTACTTTTTCAATAAAGCTTCTTTTTATCCCTCTGATTTCTCTTTTAGTAAGTGTTGCTTACATTACTCATGTCCTTACGTATTGGGGATCTACGGTATTAAATGTGTTGATTTGGAATGCTTTTGTACAAAGTTATATTGAAAAAACCGTCTCGTCCTTAATTTTTGCACACCAGTGTATATGTATGATACATACACACAAAATTCTCAACAGTTTAATTTAGTTAGACTTGCCTTAAAGCAGTACAACAAATGTAAATTCATGCATAAAGAAAAGGAGAATCTCCCATTAAAAATATTTAAATAATACAGGACCAAATATAACAAAAAAGAATTAAACATAAAAAAAATTTTAATTGTTGTATTTGTCATTTATGGAAATTTTTTCTCACTATTTCCTGGGGGGAAAAATTGCGCATTTTCCCACAAAATATTTTTTTTCCCATTAATATTGCACAAATACTGAAAAAAGCCTTGTTTTTTTTTTGTTTGCGGATAGAATTTTAAGGATGGATAAATGCTTTTTAAATATTTTGTGTACAAATTATTATAATTTGTATTTCACATTCCACTAAACTCCTATTTATAAGGGACATTTTTAATTTTCTTAATTACTACCATAATTAATAATTCAATATTCTCTTTGATTAATATTTGTTACTTTCAGTTAATATGAATTCGATAGTATTTTGTATTATGCATAACTACACAAGAGCAACAAACTTCACAAATTGAATTCACTGAAGGAAGATTTACTGAACAAAATTGCATAATGTATTCAGAATTTTTTTGTTTAATTAAGCTTTGACTATACCTTAATAAATAATTCATAAAAGCAAAATTTTATTTCATTCAATTTCATATCTTTACATTTTAAGAATATTTTTATAACTTTTTAAATAATGTCCTTTTTTTAAAAGTTGAAGTAGGTGTAAATGATTGAATGTGTTTACTTCTCATTATATTAATGAGTGTTCATTTATCTTCAATGAAAAAAATGCATATGACATATATCTATTTTTAAATTAAAATCAATACTATCATATATATATATAAATTGTGTAATTAATTAAATGTATGGAGACTAATTAATTTCCATGTCTTACCTCTAAGAATCTAAATTTTATTTCCATTTTAACATTAGTTGTTCCACTTAAGAACAAATTTCAGTTAATTCATGATTGGATTTATTTTTAACTCTAAAAACTGGTCATTTTGAAAAACATTTATGTAATGCTGAAAAATAACTAACATTAACACCTCATTAGAATAGAATTAAGAATATATTAATAGTGCTTTATTCTCAATAGAGAATAATTGCTATTAATAAATACGTCAAGAATCTTTATAACTTTAAACTATCTTGAATCATACAAATATAATTTAAAGAAAATTAACATTACTTTAAGTATACAATTATAATTTTACTGATAAAAAAAAACAAGATATTATCTAGCAGTACAATTTTGTTCAAATGCAAAAACGAATTTTATTTTTTCATACAGGTGAAACAGATTCTCATTTTCTAATGTAAAAATCAATAAGTCAAATAGATTACAAATTATTAAATTTGTAATTAATTTTTTGCGTAAATATTATGCTACTTTAGTAAATAATCATTTACCAATTACTTAATTTTCCAGCTTACCATTTCACAACTCTGAGACTTTCCTTTTTGGGAAGAATCTGATTCATGTAGTCCTCTAAATGTGGAAATTGTTCCAAAAGTTTTGATCGAATTCCTTTTTGAACAGAAGACTTAAGCTGTGTTACACTAGACACATGGTCCTTTTCATCAAACCTTTAATAAAGCATTTAATTAATGAAACAGGAACAAAAATTTGTAAGATAAGAACATTCACAAAAAAACTTAGGCAGGAAACAAAAAGTACTAAAAATTGGTTTTGTGATTTTTGCTAAAATTAAGAATTGAAAATACAGAAAGTTTTTTTCTAAATTTATGATAAAAAAAAGTAACAAATGTAAAATTTATAAACAGGAATTTCCAAGTGTACTGCTTCATTTTATATTTTGAGAAAAAAAAAATTAAATATACTTCTTGAACATTATTAGATTTCCAAAGGCACTGTCTATAAATTTATAACACAAGTTACACAGAAATTTCGCTCTCTAACTAAGCAGATACAAAAGGGTTTGCATTTATACCAAAACAAAATAAAATGTTATGAACGGTGTTAGAGAGAGGTCGATGCATTCTCAAAGAACACTCCCGTGTACTGCCGACATGCGCTTCCTCTCCCGTCTAGAAGAATAGCTTGTTTTTCATTGGTTTAAAAAGTTAACCATATCTTATTTAGGGTTGTCTAGTTTGGCCTTAAAGCGCTGTCGGAGGAAAGAAATTAGATTTTATATTGGCAAAATAACTAAAGATTGATTGCTGTGGAGGAACCGGTTTGTTGTAATCATTCGTGATATGACATGCTCAGAAAAAAAAAAAAAAAAAAGAAAAAAAAAAAAAAAAACTAAATCTAAATAAAAAATAATCCATTATTTTTTTCACGTTTAGTGTTTATGGAACGTAGATATTTTCTGAAAATATAACCGTAGATTGAGTAGCAGTTTGAATAATTTCAAATCCACTTAATTTTTTTTAAAATTTAAAATCCGATAAAATACAACAGATTTTATAAAAATATTTTACATTCTGAGCGTACGAAGATAAATTACGCCCCCCCCCAAATTAAAAATATGTATCTGCTTATAACTAATTTTAATTTTTTGCCAAATTTAGGGGAAAATAATTATTTATAATTATGAAAAAGTTTACAACCCAAGGCATTTCATATGCATTTGCTTTTTAGTATAATGAATGCAGAAAAGCATTTTGTGGCTATTTTCTACGAATTAAAATGTTTATAAGAAAAGTTTGCTTTTATATTTATGTGGCTATTTTCTACGAATTAAAATGTTTATAAGAAAAGTTTGCTTTTATATTTATGTGGCATTATCAAAAGGAGCTATTTCAAAGGAATCTTATATTCAGTGACGTAAACTTAAGTTTAATATGGAAGAAAATGGGATGCGAAGGATTTGCATATTTCAGAGGATTTGCTTATTTATTTCTTTTCTATCCTCCCCCCCCCTCCAATACACCTCATACATACACATACATAAGCTTTGGCCTTGGGAGCGAATTGCGTAAGTTTTAATTGGTATTTAAGGGATTAATTATAAATTGTTCAAATTATCAAATAAGAGTTAATTTTTGTGTATAATTTTGTATATGACAAGCCTCTGGTGTCACTGGTAATTATTAAACTTGTTCTCAACAGAGTATTATTAAATTGATAGTTTTAAATTCTCTCATGAGCAACGCGCCAACAAAGTGACCTGCGCCCAGAGTTCTTTGACGTAATTAGCTGCTCTTCGCAGTCCTCTAGCAGCTCCTCCCCTAAGCGCTCTGTGCCTAAGGATACATACCAATATAGCGGTGAGGCAAATTTTTTGTCTCATTTTGTTCCATCATTCTGTAAAAACTCTTAAACGTTTGTCAATCTTTCTTTTAATTTGATAGAAACTTAAGTTCTGCAGAAATTTGACTAATAATTAATCTTATTTGAATTTAAATTAGGATTAAAGATTAAAGTAATTTTTTAAAATTTGAAGCTTGGTGATTTCGTGGCTTATCCTGAAATAAACCTTGAACGCCAAACAAGCTCTCTTTTAACTGTAACTGCAAAGTATTGTAAATCTAAATTGTTTTCGTATTGTTTGTTATGTATTTTCACGTCCTTTGCAATAATTGTAATTAAAATATGTAGTGTGTGAGAAAAGAAAACAAAGCAGCTCAGAAAAGTGTTTGTTGATTATAGAAAGACATCATGAATTCCGTGAGTAGACCAGTTTCCGAAATTATTAAAAATTGTGATGTTGAAGAACCCAAGAAGCGAAGTAGAGAAGACTGGAGAAAAGCTAAAGAGTTAGAAGAAGCTAGGAAGGCAGGGAATGCTCCTGCTGCTGTCGATGAAGATGGAAAGTAAGTAAATTTTGTAATTCATAATTGCCCTAAGACGCTGTTAATTTTAATGATATGTCCGTAACAAACGAAACCAATTTGATATCGATTGGCTACTCGGGTTGAGTCCTATTATAGGCTACTCGTTTTTGGCGTGATATGATTAGACATACTAATTTATTTGGTGCCAAAAAATTTTACTTGATCGCTTCAAATGAAAACATTAATTTTTGAAATCTTAGAAAACGAAGAAAATACGTGATTTCATAATCCTTACCTATAGAAACTTTACGATGTATGTTTTAGGTAGATTTAAATAATTGTGCTAAAACTATTTATATTCAAACAGTTTTGAAAGTTATTTGTTATTTTGATTTTCAACATTTTCATTCACTACAGCAAACATCTGAACTCTTTCACAGCAAAATTGATACTGATCTATCAGTTTTTTGTTCATTTTCAATTCATACACAATAACTTTATTTGTTCATCTATCTAACTAATATTATTCAAGATGAAAAATATTACATGTGATCAAGTGGCTGACACTGAATCCTACACTCAATGCGGAGATTATCTTTTTTCTGGCAATAACAGTGCCATTCATAACCATGAGCTGCTCTGTCTCAAAGGAACACATAGCTTTTGCCACATTATGGGCATTCAGATCTAATGCTGTTAATCCATCATTAAAAAACCAATTAATTACTCTTTTTAGTACATGTTATACCAACAATCAGTTTTTTCAAATCAATAGTTATTGTCAAATGCTGTGATATGCAGCCAATAGTGGAAAACTGTTTCCATACTTGTTACAAAACAGTAAGTACATTGTATTTGGTGATGTCTTTTGAGTTGGTGACTGTATAATACATAGGTACCATTTTTTTTTTACCTTTTACATAAAAAAAATCATTTAATCAATATCGTTTGTTACATCAAGACAAATTATATAATCACAGCTGTTAATTTTGTTGTAAAGTTGATCAGAAATATTCTCGCTCATTTTTAAAATCCTATCTTTGTCAGTTTTCCTACTTACTTGCCATTCTTTAAAGTTTGAATATTCTTTTCATAATTATTGAAATCTTGAAACAATCTGGGAGCAGTTTTAAACTTCATTGTTTTTATAAACTCTCCAACTGAAGATGCTTTTGATCATTTAGCTAGCTTCAGTAACAGTTTTGTCAATTTTTACATATTTTGATAATAAATTCATTTTATTTTCATCTACCTTTATCTGTTAAGAAATTGGTTGCTTTCTTTCATCAATATTTTTCGGCAATTATTTTATGATGAGTTTCAATATATTGCTTGATGAAAGATGTGTTTGATATACTATAATTTCAGAACACAGACTAAAATAGCTTTTTTCTCCATTTCTCTTTAATAAACAACCTATGTACAACACTTTGTATTTCCTTGACTTTCTATGAAAAAAAAAGAAAAATAAATAAGAGAATTATAAACAAGGTTATTGTGTTTGAACATGTTTAAGAACTTTTTTTGTTCTTGGCTGTGTATTTGTTATCAACAATAGTTTTTGATTTGGCAAAAATGGTCAATAAGTTAAAAAATAAATACCAACTACTTTTTATGGTAACTTTGAAATAAGTTTATGAATGATTAATATTTGTATCATAAATCATCATAAATGAACCGTTTATAAAAATATATGTTAGGGATGTAAAGTACTAATTTTATTTTAGTTAAATAAGAATCACGATTTTAGCTGAGTAAAATAAAGATGCAAGTTGTTTTATATAAGTTATCGATGGTGTTGTTTATTATAAAGTAGGTTTTTTAAAAAATTTGACAAAACAAAAAAAGATGCAAAAGCGAGCGCCAGCGAGCTTGCGCTTATGCTGAATAGAAATGGAAAACAAAAAATGAAGGAAACACGATGAGAAAAAAGCCCACGAACGGGGATGGACAGGCGACCGAGGGAGAACCAATCAGGGAGGCCGGAGCCATGGCCTAAGACCGACTGAGGTAGAAAGGCTCATTCGAACCAAAGCAGCCGACGAGCAAGGTTGTTGGGCAGGAGCTAAAAAGTCGAGAAAAATAAGAAAACGAAGCTAAAAGAATGAAAAAAAAGAACAAAACACAGAAAATTAGTGCAAATCAAATGATTCAGAGTGCATAAAAAAAGCTAATGAGCTAGAGGGGAGGGCAAGTGAGCTGGTTATGGGGGTTGAAGACCAAAACGCCACTTTGTAGTTTTATATGTGTAATTTTTAAAATTTGGGAAATATTTTTCATTTGAATTTTATATTTTTATGTAATTTGAATTTACTGCAGATATCTTTTTTGTTTGTCATGACTATAAATCATATTTCTTTTATAGAGATATCAACCCACATTTGCCACAATATATTTCATCTGCTCCTTGGTATTTTGGTGCAAAGACTGCTACTTTGAAACATCAAAGACCTCAGCCTGATAAACAAAAGGATTTTAGTCAAATTAGTGATGATTATGTTCGAGGATTGAAAGTAAGCTTTACATTTTTTGGTTCAAATTTTCTATAACATTCACTGGTGTATTTGATTTTTCATTTAGAGTATAATTTTGTGTTTTGCTTAGTAATAATTTCAACTTATTTACAATATTTGTATTTAATGGGTATTAATGCTCATTTAAATTTTATACACTTATGAATTGTTTCAATTCTTTATTTCTTATTTAGAATGTTTTTATTTGGCTGTATAGATAGGTGTTTCACGTAGTGGAACAAAAGCGCTATTAGGACGCAAATTTCGTCTTCATTCCAGATTTTGTCGTACCTTTTTCTCAGTCAAAAAGCAACTACTTGACCTCGGGTTTTCAGCATTTGGTCGTATTTGTGCCTTAGATGAGCCGACTCATATTTAAATTTAATAATTTTGAAAAATTTTTTTTTATTAAGTACAGTACTATTTTCTGTTAGTAAAAAGTTCATTAGTTGCATTATTGTAAAATACAACACGTGAAAAACACGCTAAAATTACTTGGCCATGTCAATGATTGATATCTTGTTTTTAATACATATCGTAATGTATTTTTTTAGAAATTTATTCCCAGAGGATGATGTTTTTTGTTATTGTAAAATTGATTTTTTTTTTGCAATCAATTGTGTATATATATGTATTGAATAAATCTGCTTTTTTTTCTATATCACAGGGCTCAGTTTGTGTAAGGTTCAGGCCTGGAGCATGTGAAAATTGTGGTGCTATGACACATAAGAAAAAGGACTGCTTAGAGGTATTAGTTCTTTCTGCTGAAAGTTATTATAATAAATAATAATTGATAAATAATCAATAATGTGTTTTTAAAATACATTTCAGTACTTTTGAATATAAAATGTTTGAAAATTTCCAATTTCTATTTGGAAATGTCAAAAATTGAAAAAAATTGTAGGATATTTCTGAAGGTAGGATTACTATAGAATGCTTAAAATATCTGCAAAGTGGCTGTGTTTTTAAATAGGTATTGCATCAAATATTCATTTAGAATTGAAAATTTATAAGATATAAACCAAACAATTATTACTATACAATTAAAACAAATTATCAAATAAAAATTAGTTACATATTGAAAACATATATGTCCCTAATCATACTGAATTTTTTTTAAAGAACTAACAATATAAGTAACTTATAAATATTAAGAAATCTCAGTTAAATCAAACTGCATACAAAATTATCAAAAATTTCTATGTAAATAAAGTTAATTCAAAGCTACATATTTTCCAACCTGATAAAAGACTGACTGAATATAATTATGTTCTACACTGAAAAGCAAAAAAAAAAAAACTGGTACAGGTAAGCGTATGCAAATAAAGAGAGATGGTACTAATCAGTGTACAGTGCTACAGTCGGCAAAAAGCCTATATAAGGCATTGAGTGTCTGGCACAGTTGTTAGATAGGTTACTGCTGCTACAATGGCAGGTTATCAATATTTAAGTGAGATTGAATGTGGTGTTATGGTTAGCGCACGAGAGATGGAACATAGCATCTCTGAGGTAGTGATGAAATTTGGATTTTCACGTACGACCATTTCATGAAAGTACTGTGAATATCGGGAATCTGGTAAAACATCAAATCTACAACATCGCTGTGGCCGGGAAAAGATCATGCAAGAACGGGACCAACAGCATCTGACAAGAATCATTAAGTGTGACAAACGTGCAACCCTTCTGCGGATTGCTACAGATTTTAATGCTGGGCCATCAACAAATGTCACTGTGCAAACCATTCAATGAAACATCATCGATATGGGCTTTTGGAGCTGAAGGCCCACTCATGTACCCTTGTTGACTGCACAACACAAAGCTTTACGTCTCGCCTGGGCCCATCAACACAGACGTTTGATTATTGATGACTTGAAACCCGTTGCCTGGTTTGATGAGTCTTGTTTCCAATTGAATTGAGCTGATGAATGTGTACAGGTATGGAGAAAACCTCTTGAATCCATGGAGTTTACATGTCAACAGGGGACTGTCCAAACTGGTGGAGGCTCTGTGATGGTATGGGGCGTGTGCAGTTGGCATGATATGGGACCCCTGATATGTCTAGATACGATTCTGACAGGTGACAGGTAGGTAAGCATCCTGTCTGTTCACCTGCACCCATTAATATCAATTGCGCATTCCGATGGATTTGGGGAATTTCAGCAGGACAATGCGATACCCACACATCCAGAATTGCTACAGAGTGGCTCTAAGAGCACTCTTCTGAATTTAGACACTTCCGCTGGCCACCAAAATCCCCAGATATGAACATTATTGAATATATCTGGGATGCCTTGCAACGTGCTGTTCAGAAGAGATCTCCACCCCTCCTTACACCTACTAATTTATGGACAACCCTGCAGGATTCATGGTGTCAATTATCTCCAGCACTACTTCAGACATGAATCGTATTCATGCCACGTCGTGTTGCAACACTTCTGCATGCTCGTGGGGGACCTACATGATATTAGACAGATATATCAGCTTTTTTGGGCTCTTCAGTGTACATATGTTTGAAGTAAAAATAAAAAAGTAGGAGTTTTTGTGCTTTTAGATAGGCAGGTAACATGTGGCTGCAGTTATCATATAATCATGATATCCACATGAATTTAATCTATTCTTCCATCCCTCCGAAAGAAAAGTACAAAAAGAATGTTTCTTGCACTTCTAATATTCTCTTTCTACCATTGAAAGGCGAAAAAATTTTCCTTTTAAGATATAGCTTATTATGAAACTTAATTTTCCTTTTAAGATATAGCTTATTATGAAGCTTAATTCAAGGAAAATAAGGTGAAATATATGGTAGGTTTCTTTAAATAAAAAAAAATTAATTTAATATTACTTTTGTATGGATTGACAAATCAAAACTTCTATTTAATGAAAATGTTTTTTATTTTACTTAAAAAAGTTTTGTATCCATTTCTATTTAATTTTCTTGTAAAAAAAAGTTTATATGTTTTTCTAAGCAAAATCTGACAAATTGTAAGTAAATGCAAATAGCCATGAGGTTGTGCTTTTAATAAAAACAAAAAGGTGTGAGCAGAGAAAACTAAATTAATTTAAACCTCTTAAAAATTAATCTTGGGATTATCATTTGAAAAAGTAATTATGCACAAGTTTAATTTTTATTTAGTAATATTTTGAAACCATTTCTTTGAAATGATATGTATTTTTTTTTATTATTAAATAAAAAAAGATAAACATATTTACATTTCATAGAATGAATTGTTTATCTTCATTTATGCGGAATTGTTAATCTGACTATAGATTGTGTACTTAATACTTATTTTATTCTGAATAGATTGAAGCATTTATTTGAAAAATTCTGCTTGAAGATTTTTTTAAAAAAAATAGTCTTTTAAAAGATTTAAGTGAAAATAAAAAAATTTAAAATACATATATCTAATACATTAGGACATATCAGCTCAAGTGTCATCTTTATTACTTGACTTTGGTTCAAAATTACGAAGTCCATCTCCAATAGCTCTTGTTCTGCTTTATAGTGTGACATAAATTTTATTTTCTCTCTCTCCTCTGGAACACTGCAGTGAACAAAGGGCAAGAATAAAATTGCTCAATGACTGGCTTGAAGGGGTATTTCCTCATGGCTTAGTTGGGAAATGAATCTCAAAAAGAGAAAGTCTAATGACCCAAACACATAGCTAGTAATAAAATCAATGCCAATAGCTTGCACTTTTGACATATTTATTAAGTTCACTTGAAAATGCAAATTTATTTATGGTTTGAAAATTAATTGTAAGTAAACATGGATTACATTACATTTTAAATTAATAGAGAGCATTTATTTATAATTTCATTTACATGAAGAATTTTATTTTTGAATTTGCAGAGACCAAGAAAAGTTGGAGCTAAATATTCCCAAGAATCCTTTGCTCCAGATGAATTCCTTCCCCCAAAACTTCTCCTTAACTACGATGGTAAAAGAGATAGGTGGAATGGCTATGATCCCAATAATTATCAGATGATTGTAGAGGAATATGCTCGAATTGATGAAGTATGTATCACCTTAATTAAAGAAAATAAAGAATGAAGTTAATTTTTGTAAAGCAAATAATATAATAAATTTTCTTTGTTTATTTAGGCAAAACGCCAGTTAAAAGAAGAAAAGTTGAAGCAAGATTATATAACTGGAGAAAGTAATCAGTCTAAAGAACAGGTACTATGAATTTGTTTACAGGGTGGGAAAAACAGTACAATACAGATACAATAGATATGTACAAACAGATACAATAAATATGTAGTTTATAGAATAAAGTTTTTAAAAGAGCTTTAATTGTTTAATTTATAAAATGATTTTAATATCACTATAAATAATAAAATATGTATATTGCAGGGGCAGGCAAATTTTTCTAGGTTATGGGGTACTTTTAATTTTTTCATGGTCTTTGGTCCACCCAGTGTCATAGGTGCGGTGAGCTAAGAAGAAAGTCTACAATATTTATTACAACTTTGTAATGAATATGGAATGTGTACTTATGTAACTTCAATAAAATAAACTTACACTTTTAAGACCACATTTAAAGCAAAATGCAAGATACAAACATAATAACAGACACAAATATAATATCAAATGATGCATTTGTTTTGAAACAATTCAAAATACATTTAAAAATAAAGCATTTTCATCTAAAGTTAAGGCTCATAGTTATAGTCAGTAGAAGACCTAGTCTGCATACTGTCAGCCAATCTTGAAAAAAAAGAATCAAAAGAACTTTTTTTTCTTTGCTCTTTACTATACTAAAAAAATTGTATATATAAATTATATAAAATATTTTAAGATTTATTCATTACACATTATTAAATTTTATGATAGATGAAGTAAAATAAATTGGAATTTTAGTTTGAAAAATGCTTTTACTGATGTTCAATTTGTTTTCACAATGAAGTTATATTTTTGAAAATTGTGTAAATAAATGAGATGTCATATAATATATGAGAATGTAGTAGTTTGTCACAATGTATGAGGAAGAAGAAAATTACCTTAATTGTACATTTTGACAGAGCATAATTTCTTTTTAATTTTTTAGTCTTTTGAAAATTTTTAGATATTGTATTAAAATAAAATTTTTTTTATGGTGTATAAATGAGTTTTTTAAAATTTTATTGTTTTAGGTAGGGGATGGTGATATTGATGATGACGATGATGAAGAAAAATATGCTGATAATGCAGACATGCCAGGTACTAAAGTTGATAGCAAACAGCGAATTACTGTGAGAAATTTAAGAATTCGAGAAGACACAGCAAAGGTTTGTCTTTTTATCGATTTATGTTTGTTTCTATTTTTTTATCTTTGTATATTTATCTAGCATTGCATGTTTTATCATATTACAATATTTTACTAACTTATTGAATGCTTAAAATTTTAGTATTTGAGAAATCTGGATCCAAACTCTGCCTATTATGATCCCAAAACTAGAGCGATGAGAGATAATCCATACAAAAGCACTGGTTTAGCACCGGAAGAGTAAGTTCCTAGTATAAATGTATCATTTGTTTGTTTAGTTTAAAAATATATAACATCAAAAACATTGTACAAACAAAATTTAGGTTATTTAAATTGTGAAATCTATCTTAAATATTTTTATTTTTGCTATGAATTTTGCATGTTTTAACTTTATCATTTAGTACAGTGATTCTCAATTACTGTCGTTAAATTCTTGATGTATATTGCCAATTTTTAAAAAAATTATTAATTGTACTCTGAGAAAAAAATGAAATCCGGAACTGAATCATTCGGCTGTTTTATAGAAATAAACTAAGGGTATTCGTGGTATATTTAACTTATTCTTTCATGGATAGATGGATGTGTATTACAGATAAGTAAAATTTTTTAAACATATTTTATTGCTAGTGTGCTGCCAAATTTTGAAATTGTTAAAAGTGTACAAAAAAAAAAAAAAAATTTGAGAATCACATTTAGTATATCTTTTTGCTTTAGTGATTTCTTTTTGAGTGATCAATCATCTTTTGACTAGGTGTTATATGATGGCCTAATATTGTGAAATGTAACGAGTTTGGCAGTGAAAATGTATAATATGTTTATGATGGAAAAGTGCATTTAATTCCTGTGTTTTCTTTATATAAGAATCTAATAATTACTTTCTAATGAATAGTACTGCTCAAGAATATACTGAGTTTTTAAAAAAATTACATGCATATTTCTTTTATTTTCTTTACAATTAACAGTGTAATAAATTATGATACTTTTTGTGTGAATTTTCTAGATTGAATTATGCAGGTGATAATTTTATTCGATACACTGGAGATACATCTAAACACAGCAAGACACAGTGTAAGTAACTTTTTTTTTCAATGATAGGATTTAAGTGTGGTAAAAACTGTGTGTATAAATTTTCAATAACTGATTACTTAAAAGATTACATAATATATAATTCAATTTTGTGTTCAGTATAAAGTATGTAAAATGAATTTTTTGTATCAGTAAATTGTCAATAGTTGAAACTAATATTTTATTTTGAAAAAAAAAATGTTTTTAAGTTTAAAATTTGCTTAAAAAATATTAATACTGTTTATTATTATTTTTTAAAAAATGTATTTAGATTGCTAGAATAGAGCTAGATAGAATGCCTGCCCAGTAATTGTAATTCCAAAAGAAAACATAGTTCCCAGTCATCATTATTAATAAATATCTTTCATTTAAATCTTTGAATTTTTTTAAAATATGTATATTTTTTTTCAATTATTTATTTGTTATATTATTAGTCTAAAATTTTGGTTGCTGTTCACCTGTTTTTTTTTTTAAAACTTTGTTTGAGTCTTATTTACTGATCACGACTTCTGTATTATTTCCCCCTAAATTTCTAATATTGTTTAACTTAGTAGTCATATCCTAAATTTTATTAATTATTTTTTGGTATTTCCTTAATTAATATACATGTATTTTCATTAAATTATTGTTCACAAGTTAAATATAATAAGTTTGAAAAACATTAATAAGATATGCTTTTGTTTGAATGTAGCGTTTGCCTGGCAAGCATATGAAAAGGGAGTAGAGGTAAATTTGTTAGCAGAACCTACTAAAGCTGAATTGCTTCATCAAGAATTCCAAGTGAAAAAAGAGGAAGTGAAGGACAATATCAAGAGTGGAATCCTTGAAAAATATGGCGGAGAAGAATATCTCCAAGCACCTCCAAAGCAGCTTTTATTTGCCCAAACAGTACGTTTCATTCATTGTTTCTTCTATTTTTTGGAAAGCATCTATAAATGTATTATAACATTTATTTTTTGAATTATTTTAATTTTAGGAAGATTATGTAGAATATTCAAGACAAGGTCAGATTCTAAAAGGAATGGAGAAAGCAATTGTTAGGTCAAAATATGAAGAAGATGTGTATATTAATAATCATACTGTAAGTAGTTTAATATAACTGAATCCATTCGTTGCTTATAGATATAAATGGAATTTCCATGATATAAATTTATTTCATTTTAGAATGATGTGAATGAAATGTCCAAGGAAATCTTATTTTTTATTTACTCAAATTATAAAATTTTTCTCTAAACTATGATTTTGAATTTTGACACATGTTTTTTATTAAAGGTTATAGATTTGGTAGCAAATTAAGGTTAGATGTGTGTGTGTATTATACCAACCAGTTTTTATGCTTAGTGTGTAAAGTGTACACTTTTATGCCTAGTTTGTTTATTTTTCACATTTTCGCAAAATTTCAGTCATTAGCTAAATATTTTCGTAACTTATTATTGCTCTTATTTATTGGGTTTTGCATTTACAAGGACTGGAAAGTAGGTACAAATATTAACTGTCAAACTGTTTGTGATTAAGTTTTAAAAAATTCAGGAAATTTGTTTTTCCTCCTGCATATTGTACTTGAATTATTCCTAACTCATTCATATGCCTATTTTCAATAAACAAGGTATTTTTTTAATTTCTTTATCAGAAAGGGTTACTTTAAGGTGATAATTTATCAGTCATTTAGTTTAAACAAGAGGCACCATGTGAAGGTGACTGAAACTACCACCCTATTGTTTTAAAGTTTTGTGTAGACTAATTTTAATTCTTTTTATGCTTCGTCATCATTTTATTGGGCTGCTTATGGATTAATGGCAGAGATGCCAAAAGCGGGTGTAGGATAAAATTTTTTTTTCTTCTTCTTTCTCTGTAGCAACTTTCTGGAATTTGACTCATTTTGTGCTTTGCACGTGTTTATATTTCATATACTTCATATTACTGAACAAATGTTTTTATTGATTGTTAACACTATGTCTAACAAAGGTAAAATAGGATACATTGAAATGCGTAAAGGATATTACAAAAAGGAATTTTATTATATTAATGTATCCCGAAAGGGAGGGATATGCATTTTCTGATATATTTTGTACTGATATGCGTTTGTTATGGTAGTTGATATATTGCCAGTTGTGCAGACACTCAAAAAGCATGTTGCAAATTAGAAATCAAGTAGCAGTTGCTTGAAATTAATTTCAAGCAATCGATCTGAAATTTTCAGTCAAATTTAATAAAGGCTGAAGTACTGTTTATATCTTTTCTTGCAGAATATAATGTATCTTCGACTTAAGCTGCTTTTTCCAGTTCTCCTTTTGCAAAATGTTTCCGAAGTAGGGATGCGAGAGGACTAAAACATCTACTGTAATTAGTGAACTAGCTTCTAGTCGGATAAGAGTATATGATTCAATGCTTGGAACAAATTTTTTTTTTTTTTTGCAGCATCTTATGGCAGTAATGATAGCAACTACCAATTATATCTCATTATTTTCATTTATTTTGAACCTGCAAAATGTCTGGCTTTTTGCAATTCAAAAGTTTTATTGAGAATTCTGCTACAGAAAATATTAGCCAACTTATTATGACTGAATTTAAAAAGTGTGGGGTACCATTTGAACATTTAGTTTTATTTATGCAGATAATGCTATTGTACTGCAATTGAAAATAGGAAGTTATTACATATTTAAAAGGGAAAATAAGTTATGGGTTGGTTGCTTGTGTCGTTTAATGTATTTCACTTAGGAAAATAGGGCTGTTTCTATACTATAAAAAGTTAATGAGATTCATAGATATATTTTACCATCTATAAAACTTTCAAAGTTTGTGCGGTAAAAGCCTCTAAATTTCAAAGAATTCATGTACTGATTGGTTATTACTTGGTCATAATCTTGACATCAACTTCTAACTTCATCAAGCTTTTGTTTGTGTAATCTTTTTAATAAATATAATCTAAAAGATGAGTTAATCATTTCACTCATCATTGTAATTCAAATCTATACAAAATGAAGAGGGAGGTGGAAATAGATTTTCCAATGTGTATTTTTCTTATCAAAAAAGCAAATTTGTAAAAATTTTCTTACACTACTTTAGAAATACTGGGTGAGGCAAAAAAACCTCCCCAGTTTCAAAAGGCAGCTACAAACAAACAAAACAAAAGATACAGAAAAGTCTTTTATGTGTGAACAACAAATACTATGCCATTTAACATCAATTGGTTTTAAAAACTATGTCCGCTAAATGGTGTCCTCCAATAGTGGCACATTGACAAAGTCTTTCCTGAAAGTTCTTCAGAACATTCTCTCTGATGCTGTTTTGATTTCCTCTGATAAGACCCACTTCCACTTGTTAGACACTGTGAATAAACAACATTTTCTCTACTGGACAGCAGAAAACCCTCAAATGTACAAACAATGTTTTACAACTCTGCAAGCACTAAAGGAGGCAATCACCCAGACAGTGGTTGCCATTCCAGTGGAAATTACTTCATCAATATGTCACTATTGGAAGATGCCATTTAGCAGACATAATTTTTAAAACCAATTAATGTAAAATGGCATTGTATTTGTTGTTCACAAATAAAAGACTTTTTTCTGTAGCTTGTTTTGTTTGTTTGTAACTGCCTTTCGAAACTAGGAAGGTTTTTTTTGCCTCACCCTGTATTTATACATCATGTTTTGTTTTATAAAATTTAAAATGTTGTTTATCTTTTATTTTAAAAATTTGCATGAAATGTTGATCCTTTACTTTTTTACCATTTGGGATTTTCAAAAGGTGGTAGGGGTGTGGTATATACATACAGGAATTGTTGAATTTTTATCCATTTATTAATTGCAATTTCATTAGAAATTATTTGTATCATTTTTAATAAATAAGGTACAAAGTTTATTTTAATTCTACTTTAAAATAATAAATGGAAGGAATATTTAACATATATAGAAAACCAAAAACAAACAGTTTTATTTCAAAACTATTCTGTAGACATAAAAGATATTATTAATAAGACTAACATCTTCTGCTTTAATGAAGTAAATATGTAATTCATTTTTGCTTCTATTTATTAATATTCTGTTTTATGTAAAACTCAGTAGCAGAATTGTAACTTGGAGGCAGTTTTCATTCATCATATAAAATGTAACCAATTGAATATTCAATTGATTATATTTTTTCTTCATAATATTTCATAGAAAATAATAATGGACTGAGTTGTATATATATATATATATATATATATATATATATATAAATTTGTTATGAATAAGTTTTCTATAATAAATAGGTAATGTTCTTATTTTATAAAAAATACTTAGATTTTATAAAAAGTAAAGCATTTGTAAATGTATGAACACATATGTTTCATGTATGCCCATCAAAATTCTCAGAGGAGCATCTTGTAGATACAGTAGCCAAATAGTCTTTTATGTTCATCTTTTTTGTTATGGTATTTAATGTCAAGATTAAATATTGTATAAATACATATTTTGCAATGTGCTTATTTAATCTTAATACTCTAAGTAGCATGCTGCTTCTGACTTTAAAAATGTTTCAAAATAATTTATAAGAATTTTTAAAGCATCTTTTTTTTTAAATGTATTTAACTTAATAAGGTATACTTTGTATTTGATGAGTGGTTGTATTCTATTTAAAATTTTATTTTGATTAGAGATAGAAGATTTTTTATTAGTTCTGATCAGATATTAATGTGAATTAAAATTTTTTGCATTGCAAATTTTTTTACAAACACTTAATACATGTTTTTTAAGAACTAAAATAGTAAGTAATTGTCAAAATCTTTAATACTTAAATATTGCATATATATTATGTCCATTCTTGTGGAAGGTCTAAAAAGGAATTTTTCTATTGATTTCAGTCTGTTTGGGGATCATTCTGGCATGACTTCAAGTGGGGATATAAGTGCTGCCACTCTTTCATCAAAAACTCTTACTGTACTGGAATTGCTGGTAAAGAAGCTTTGATAGAGGTAAAATTTTATTTTGATTAACAAAATATCATTAAATATCTCAGTTTTAAGTCAATAATATAATATGTTTTATGAATAGAAAATTTACAATTTGTGGAACATGCAATGTCTGATGAAATATTTGCAATGATATGGTCACAATGTAATATTGATGTGTGAAACCTGAGGTATAATGTAAAAATGATTCACTCTAGTGAAGTATTTAAGGATATCTTATTCTAAACACATTAGTTAAGTTATTTGTAACAATGACATGCAGAAAAAAAAAACTAAATATTAATTATAGTTAATAATACTTTAAATATCAATTACAGAATAATTTTAGAGTATGTAGATGAGATTACAGATTAATCTATTTAATTGTATAAAGAATTTCCTATTTAGTGTAATTTATTATGTATTAATTATTTTTCAGTTTACTGATAGAGAGAAATATTTGTTAACAAACAAAAATTATTTTGTAAAAATTAAATAAAAATGTCTTTTTCCCCCCTAATTATATTAAAAAAAATAATCATTTCAGTCGTCATCATTATCATTGCTTGAACAGAAAATTGCCGATGATAGCGATCAAGGTGAGAAGTCTGAAACTTCAAGTAGTCCTAGTGAAACGGTATGTGTTTTTGATAAATTATTCATTTTATTTTTATGATTTCAATTTTGTTGAGTTGTGATTATGTTCATTTATTCATTCAAATTCTGTTTGATTATTTAAAAAAAATTAAATATTAAATAAAATTTTAATTTTCTAAATGTATTCTATGTTTTGTGTAGATGTCTAAAAAGAAAAAAGATAAAAAACACAGGAAGAAAAAGAAGATGCATTATTCTTCTGACTCGGACGATTCGGAAGATGAAAAGAAAAAGAAACTGAAAAAGGTAAGTAGCTAATTTACAATTTTTTTATTTGAAAATGTTTTATAACTTAAGTGTTTTATTTAATTTATATCACATTATGTTGCTTGTTAGAAATACATAAATCTTCGCCTGGAATCTTTTTAATAACTGTTGTTCATTTTAAGGATCTTAAAATAACCTTTTAGAAAGTTATTATTTTTAAGTTTTTGTACAATATATTTCTTTTTAATAAAAAAATTAAAATACTTTATTTAAAAAATTTACTTTTTTTTTTTTGCGTCTCTTTCTTCAGTAATATCATTTATTACATGAATGCAATTAGGGGATTCCCTCTGTGTATTAATGCATTAACAAGTTTCAGTTAAAGTTATTAGCAAGTTTCAGTCTTGGATAAACTTTATCTAAGAGTAATCCAGATACTGCACTGATAAAATAATAATTTTACTGTATATAATAATAGTTTTATTATAATAACATATATGTGTATATGTTAAATATTTTCAATATAATAAAGTTTTTGGATTTCATTAAAAAAGTTAAATATTGTATTTTATTCTTAATTCCTCTTTTTTTTTTTGTATTTTCTAATATTAAACTTTCTTTATTGAATAATATTTCATTGAGACAGTTTATTCTGCATGAAATGTTTTGAGTCAAATATAAGCATTTTATTAAACTAACAAGGGGAGGGCACGGCAGGAAATTCATTTGGGGACAAGACTTTATGTAATAGTATAGGGTATAGACTTTAATATAATAGACTTTAGGATATTCAAAGACTTTATGTAATAGTATAGGGTATAGACTTTAGGATATTCAACCCTCAATGTAATAGCGCCGAATGGCTGGTCAATTTGGAGAAAATAGCCTTCGAAATTCATATTTAGCTTTTATACAATTAAGTTTCAATTAGCATTGGAGGTGTAGTGGCATAGTTGGTAGTGTACCTTAGGGTTTGCAATCTCTTGTCATATTTTCAATCTCGGGATTTTGGAATACATTATCCAAATCCCAGGATTAGGATTGGACTATTTATTAAAAATACTTACATATTAGCATAGTTAAAATTGCATAATAAAACTAAAAATATAATTAAAAATTGATTTAGTATTATTTTAATGAAATAAATAAATAAATTCATCATAAAAAACAAATAAAAATAGTACATAATGAAATTTAAAAAAAAAACATTTCTTCATTTCTTGTGTTTCTGTAAATAAGTTTATAAAAACATAGTTCCTCTCCAGCGTTTCATCGTTGGAACGGCTCCTTATTTTTGTTACAAATTGTCCTGCCATTGAAAATGCACGTTCGAATTCTTTACTAGTAGGTATTATCATCATGAAATAGGAATATGCTCTTTTCAGGTAGCCACAATGTCTCCCTCCATTTTCAAAAAAGAAACATTTCTTTTTGAATTTTTGATGACAGTAAGTCAAATCTAATAAGACTGCATTGGTGCATATACCTTTTTGATAACTTTATTTAGTTCTGCTACACTTAATGATTTTGTATATAAATTGATCCAGTTATTGAATCAAAATGTGAATCAATTTCAAGTGTTACCTCATTTGAAATTGAAGATCCAGTTGCATGAGCTGTTAGTAATGCAATAGGATTTGAAGTGTCTTATCTCTTCGAAGCAAGTCCACTATGAATTAACGGCATTTAATTGAAGAAGGAGCTGAGACAAAATCTATTCTTGTGATGTTGCTGATATTATTGTGTAAGCATTGCAGTGAGCCACTTAGAACCTTGCGACGTTCTCCCATACTGTGCATATTATTATTTTTTTACATATAGCACTTATAATTGTGCAAAAAAATTATACATACATATTTCATAAACAGAATATAAATTTTTAAAAAATTAAATTCTTAAAAATTTTTTTAAATATAATTTAGACAAAAATTAAATCCCAAAATTAGTTATTTTAATCCTGGGATTTCAGGATTGGAAAAAACACCGGGATCCCAGGGGTTTCAGAATTCCAGGATCCTGGGGTTTCGGAATTCCGGGGCTGAAAACCCTACTAGATATCAAAAACATTCTAAATGCCTCTGTCCAAGTTAGTTGACACCGGACATCCTGAGGGTGGGAAAAATGTCTGTTTTCTGACCCCACTCATGATGGGGAGAAAGTTACAGAAGAAAATAAGAGAAAACATGAAGTTTCACGGTTTAACATACACACCCACCTCGAACCCTTCAAGGTTCAACACGTAAGAAAACTAATATTAACTATATACAGTACAAAAAAGTAAATAACATATATTAAATGTAATACCAGATTCATAATACTTTGAAAAATAAAATTTCAAAATATAATTCAGACAAAAATTAAATCCCAAGATTTGAAAAAACCACTGGGATCCTAGGGCTGCAAACCCTAGCGTACCTGCTTATACTACGCGGTCAGCCAAGGTTCAAATCACACGATTTTTTTTTTTTCCTTTTATTTTTTCAATTCATTTTACAATTAAATAAATTTATTAAAAAAGACATTAAATTTTTTATATAATTATAAAATAATTTTTTTATAAATAATGATTATGTATTTTATATATTATTATAATATACATAATATTTGATTTATAATGTATTGTATTTCATATTATAAAACTAATTGTAACTAATTTTTATGTAAAATATTTAATATTTATATAATTACAGTAATTATTTTACTTTTTAAAATATGAAATAGTTATATAAAATATCATTTAATATTTAATAAACCTTTTTTAAATAAATTTATTTAATTGTAAAAATAATAAATGAGCTAGAAAAAAAGAAGAAACATCAAGTTGATTGCACACGACTCAAACTCTATCTGCCCTCGTGGAAAGCAGGTAGATTACACCTATGCCACTGCCTTGCTGGAGAAAATTTTAATAACCTTGCTGGAGGTTATTAAAACTGAATTGCATGAAAGCTAAGCATGAATTTCGAAGGCTTTTTTCTCCGAATTGACTGCCCATTCAGTGCTATTACATTGA